>MU159769.1:63953-79167 GCA_015888305.1 Antheraea pernyi
TCCTCTAACCCTTCCCCCCAAAGGGTGGCAACGCTTTTACGACTCCTGTGGTGTTGTTAGTGTCCATGGACGGTGGTGATCACTTAACATCAGGTGACCCACCTGTTCGTTTGCCACCTCTGACATAAAAAAAATAAAATAAATAAAAACGTTGATTTTATCAAAATATTTAGCTAATAACTATAATTCAATATCTTGTTATGAAAACTTATTTCAGAATAAGTCCTCACATATATGAAATCGTCGGTATCACATTCAGCTAACCCAATGCCCCTTACAAAATTACTGTGCCGCATTTTAAACAACGTAAAAAAAATCCTAGTTTTAAGTAGATATAAATAAAAATTGTTACATTGTCGAATTTTGATGCGTTCATATTTGAACACCTCGAATGATTCCGGTGTATTGTATTAATAAATGAGTACTTTATTTATGTATGTACCGTCAAATCCTAGTTTTAAGTAGATATAAATAAAAATTGTTACATTGTCGAATTTTGATGCGTTCATATTTGAACACCTCGAATGATTCCGGTGTATTGTATTAATAAATGAGTACTTTATTTATGTATGTACCGTCTTTAAAATAAATAATCAGTAAACGACAATAAGGCGTGGTAGAGGCCAATCAATTCTCGGCGCAAGTGCAAAATAACCTACCCTATAGTATGTATTTAATGATGGATTTCCGCAAAGCAACGCCTTCTTCCATCAAATTGTATAAAAAGTGTGGATGATAAACCTACAGCTAGAGTTTGTTGAAAGAGGAAATTATTCTTTAATATCATAAATATAAATTACAAATTATCATAATAACTAGTAACAATGTTTAAGCTAGAATATTTTTTCTGCCTCTGACACTATCTGCCTTAGTTGTGCACGAGCCACTTTCCCAGCTGAATTCATAGGTAGCTGGTCCAAAAACACTACGCCGCCTCGTAACTGTTTGAAGTCAGAAAGTTTACCTGAAATATATTGATAAAATTATATAAGGCGATAATGTATTACTGGTTAATATATTCGGAATATAGTAACCACATAGATATAGAACAGTATAGAAATAAGATTGACTGTAATATACTTGTAAGGAAGTAAAAATATTAGACAAAAATGAAATATCAGAGAAACAATAAATGAAATAGGTTAATGATAATAATATTAAGGAAAATATGTATAGCGATAAGAGGCAATAAATGTAAGAAAAACACAATAAAAGAACAAGAATAAAAAAAACGACAGAAAGGCCAAAAAATGAAATAAAATAGTAGAAATAATAGTAAAAAGATCTCGGATATGCGTCTGAGAAAAAGGGGCCTTAAAAATCACCGTAGGTACCAATCTTTGTAAATAAGCTGAAGCTTTCGGTGAAGGAGAACATTCTGAAGAAATCATAAATTGGTGGTAGGGTTGGCTCTCTATAACACATTTTTAAAATCACCCACCAAACCATTATTGGTGTGTTTCGTTATCTAAACTTGAGAGTCAGACCTAGGTATACTGTGTTGAACATGTGTTACACTAATCACGTATAGGGTCGATGCAGTCAGGATTGGCAATAAACACTCAGTAGATACAGTCACTATTTATTTGGCCAGAGCTTCGCCTTACAATAACTTCCACATAGGAGTGCGCCCAGATCAGCGACATCTTGCCCTTTATATATCACCAATGTAGTCTCACACCGGAATGAATAATGAACAGCCGATAACTTCCACCAATAGCGTTCGAGGTCATTAGTAACACCCCGATAGAGTCAATAGCGCGGTATCGCAGGTCAATAGTGGTTCCCCGGGTGGCGTTGTAGTCTCGCCTCTCGGGTGTGTCACGGTACCAGACGTAGACGGTAACACATGTTATTATACTATATCATCATTTAACATCGGTTATATTGTGGTCAAATGATAAAACCTAAAAAGTATAAAAGGTTCCCTTACAGATATTACTTTAATTTAACTACATTACAACTATAATCAATTTCGTTTATCAAAATATGTTTCGAATCAAAGCGACGCACAAAACCGACCCCAAATACTTACCGATATACCCAAGTTTTATAGTTATATTATAAACTTATGTGTTTGCAAATTCAACCTTACACGAATTCTTTAAAGTTGTTTTTGTAAAGCAGTGTACAATAAGTCAAAAGACGCGAGTGACTATTTGAAATGAGCTCAGAATTCTCTATTCTGCACTCATTTTATGGGTACGGGTTTGAGACGTTGACTGTGCATCTTGGGTTTTTATATTTTAAAATATATACATACACAAAGTTATATGTTATATGAATATTCTTCGACTTTAAACATCCACCAACATTAATTAAAACGTCATCGAAAGTAACACGCTATGATGGGCATTTTGACACATTACATATTTTTTATATCGTAGGAGCCAAACGATCAGGTGGGTCACCTGATGTTAAGTGACCACCACCGTTGATAGACACTCGCAACACCGGGGAGTCGCAAGTGCGTTGCCAGCCTGCGTTTGGGGTAGGGATAGGGAGAGGAGGTGGTCCTCCAGCGCTTTCACTGACCGAACGAAACGCAACGATGTAAGCACTGTTACTTCAGAACCAGTTTCAGCGTGTCTTTACCACGTACAAACAAGTGTGACGTGAAATGTAATTTATTTTAGAAAAAATATACTGAATATATTTGAATGAAATGAATATTAAGATAAAAAATATACATACTTATATTTGCACACAAGAAACTTTTTTTTTCTTACTACGCTATTGGCCTTTTGGAGGCCTCTACAGCTTCACTGGACTACTAAGGCGAGCGCTTAAGGCACTCAGCCGATTTTGTTTTTAGGTAACATGCTCAAGGGCGCAAGGCTCACCTCGGCTTCGGCTGTTACCTGAGAAGTCCTGGATCTGACCTAGCTAAACTATTCTAAGCTATTCATACATATATTCATTTGTGAGTCATACAGTCGAAATTGCATATCGGAATGATACGAACTAAACTACTCGATTCTGTTCGATAAGGGAAAAAAACAAAACCCTTCCACCATGTGTATGTGTGTGCACGTGGGTGAGAGGTGATCTCATGTGTGAGTACAAGTGATGTAGGTGAGTCACTGTATCGCGATGGCACCAAACAAATTAATGCAAAAAGAGACGGGCAAAAGGTTGCATCACTACGGACAGTAAAGAACGGCAATGTGCTCCTCTTCAAAGGTAGGTAGGTGTTTATTAAATTTATACGAAACACAAGTCAAAACAGCCACGATAGCGTGCACCTATTACAGTCGTGAATTATAAATATAATAGGTTGCGATGCTTAATATAATGCTGCTGATGCTTAATATAATAATTTCATAAAAATAAACACTTTGGTGTGTCAACTTTTATAATGAAACGGCTTTCTATCGATCTATTATTTTATGGCTAGGCTTAAATTATATTCCAATAATACCGGTATTCTGCCTTACGCGTTTACATAAAACTGTTTAAACGAATTTTTAAATTAATATAAAGAAAACTTGACTTAAAACATTACCTATGTCTTTTGACCTGATAACGTTTTATAAATCTATGAATGCCGGCTGCACGGACGAAAAAGCATGACTCAGTATCACGTTCCATCTGAGCCGAACGTGCAAGCGAGAGCGCGGAACAAGCGATAGAGATTCGTGACCGGCGTAAGCGTATACTTACAATATAATAATAATAATATAAAGAGGTAAAGTTTGTGAGTTTGTGAAATTGTGACGTTGCACGGAGACTAGGAACTACTTGGCCCATTTGAAAAATTCTTTCTGCGCTATATAACTCATCTATAGCTCATATATATAGGCTACATATCATCATGCTAAGGCCAATCTATACTAGCCTCTGCCCGTGACTTCGTTCGCGTGGAATAGTTACTTTGGGCTAATGCTAACACGTAGCGGAAGCTCTCAAGAGGAAAAAAAACCCTGATTCTGAAACATTCTTCATTGATGTTCCGCTGCTATTGGCCTTAGCATGATGATATGTAGCCTATATATATGAGCTATAGATGAGTTATATAGCGCAGAAAGAATTTTTCAAATGGGCCAAGTAGTTCCTAGTCTCCGTGCAACGTCACAATTTCACAAACTCACAAACTTTACCTCTTTATATTATTATTATTATATTGTAAGTATACGCTTACGCCGGTCACGAATCTCTATCGCTTGTTCCGCGCTCTCGCTTGCACGTTCGGCTCAGATGGAACGTGATACTGAGTCATGCTTTTTCGTCCGTGCAGCCGGCATTCATAGATTTATAAAAAGAGTCAATAGCGCGGTATCGCAGGTCAATAGTGGTTCCCCGGGTGGCGTTGTAGTCTCGCCTCTCGGGTGTGTCACGGTACCGGACGTAGACGTTAACACATGTTATTATACTATATCATCATTTAACATCGGTTATATTGTGGTCAAATGATAAAACCTAAAAAGTATAAAAGGTTCCCTTACAGATATTACTTTAATTTAACTACATTACAACTATAATCAATTTCGTTTATCAAAATATGTTTCGAATCAAAGCGACGCACAAAACCGACCCCAAATACTTACCGATATACCCAAGTTTTATAGTTATATTATAAACTTATGTGTTTGCAAATTCAACCTTACACGAATTCTTTAAAGTTGTTTTTGTAAAGCAGTGTACAATAAGTCAAAAGACGCGAGTGACTATTTGAAATGAGCTCAGAATTCTCTATTCTGCACTCATTTTATGGGTACGGGTTTGAGACGTTGACTGTGCATCTTGGATTTTTATATTTTAAAATATATACATACACAAAGTTATATGTTATATGAATATTCTTCGACTTTAAACATCCACCAACATTAATTAAAACGTCATCGAAAGTAACACGCTATGATGGGCATTTTGACACATTACATATTTTTTATATCGTAGGAGCCAAACGATCAGGTGGGTCACCTGATGTTAAGTGACCACCACCGTTGATAGACACTCGCAACACCGGGGAGTCGCAAGTGCGTTGCCAGCCTGCGTTTGGGGTAGGGATAGGGAGAGGAGGTGGTCCTCCAGCGCTTTCACTGACCGAACGAAACGCAACGATGTAAGCACTGTTACTTCAGAACCAGTTTCAGCGTGTCTTTACCACGTACAAACAAGTGTGACGTGAAATGTAATTTATTTTAGAAAAAATATACTGAATATATTTGAATGAAATGAATATTAAGATAAAAAATATACATACTTATATTTGCACACAAGAAACTTTTTTTTTCTTACTACGCTATTGGCCTTTTGGAGGCCTCTACAGCTTCACTGGACTACTAAGGCGAGCGCTTAAGGCACTCAGCCGATTTTGTTTTTAGGTAACATGCTCAAGGGCGCAAGGCTCACCTCGGCTTCGGCTGTTACCTGAGAAGTCCTGGATCTGACCTAGCTAAACTATTCTAAGCTATTCATACATATATTCATTTGTGAGTCATACAGTCGAAATTGCATATCGGAATGATACGAACTAAACTACTCGATTCTGTTCGATAAGGGAAAAAAACAAAACCCTTCCACCATGTGTATGTGTGTGCACGTGGGTGAGAGGTGATCTCATGTGTGAGTACAAGTGATGTAGGTGAGTCACTGTATCGCGATGGCACCAAACAAATTAATGCAAAAAGAGACGGGCAAAAGGTTGCATCACTACGGACAGTAAAGAACGGCAATGTGCTCCTCTTCAAAGGTAGGTAGGTGTTTATTAAATTTATACGAAACACAAGTCAAAACAGCCACGATAGCGTGCACCTATTACAGTCGTGAATTATAAATATAATAGGTTGCGATGCTTAATATAATGCTGCTGATGCTTAATATAATAATTTCATAAAAATAAACACTTTGGTGTGTCAACTTTTATAATGAAACGGCTTTCTATCGATCTATTATTTTATGGCTAGGCTTAAATTATATTCCAATAATACCGGTATTCTGCCTTACGCGTTTACATAAAACTGTTTAAACGAATTTTTAAATTAATATAAAGAAAACTTGACTTAAAACATTACCTATGTCTTTTGACCTGATAACGTTTTATAAATCTATGAATGCCGGCTGCACGGACGAAAAAGCATGACTCAGTATCACGTTCCATCTGAGCCGAACGTGCAAGCGAGAGCGCGGAACAAGCGATAGAGATTCGTGACCGGCGTAAGCGTATACTTACAATATAATAATAATAATATAAAGAGGTAAAGTTTGTGAGTTTGTGAAATTGTGACGTTGTACGGAGACTAGGAACTACTTGGCCCATTTGAAAAATTCTTTCTGCGCTATATAACTCATCTATAGCTCATATATATAGGCTACATATCATCATGCTAAGGCCAATAGCAGCGGAACACCAATAAAGAATGTTTCAGAATCGGAGTTTTTTTTCCTCTTGACAGCTTCTGCTACGTGTTAGCGTTAGCCCAAAGTAACTATTCCACGCGAACGAAGTCACGGGCAGAGGCTAGTATAGAATAATTTAATTCAATTCATAAAAGTATGCAGTTTTTCATCAATGTTTTCTTAAGACGCTATCACGTAAAATTATAGTCCGTACACCGCCTTTACAGACAACCGATTTTTTTGTCGTTTAGTATTGAAAAATTCACATACTCGCCACAAGGTCTTTAATATCCTGCGCGGTGACATTGGATTCCTTTCGCTTGACAACGCAAGCGACAGGCACCTCCCAGTCTATCGGATCAATGCTAGCAGTCACGGCCACGTCATAAACTCCTTCGTGACTTCGGATCACTTCCTCTAGCTCTTGCGGTGGTATCTATATTTATATTAAAAATATTGGGTATATATATTTATATGGAAAAGAAATGTAATAACGTTTTTGTTTAAATTAGCTATTATTTTCTTTATGATAATGATAAATAATCTCTAACATCACGGCTTGCAGCAAAAGTCCTGGCGACACGCTCACTTTTGTAAATCGATCAGCAACTTTGATCAAAGAAAATTAGCCTTAGATACAATAAACTTCATTTCTTCATAAATATTTTGACGCTTCTTCGATTGTAACCAATTACAAATATTTATTAAATACATATTGTTATTTTTGGATCTACGAATAATGAAAATTTCAGCCGTGGCTACAGAAATTAGTCACATTTGTTTTTCCTGCGAAGAGGGAAACTAAACGTATAACATTATTTACCAAGATATTTTGTAAACATAGTAATTTTATGAGCCATACATGTATTACGGAGGCTCAGAAGGTGGCGGAATGCTTTGCTTCTTTAAGATAACAGGGTGTCAAAATGGCTAAAAAAGTGCTATTAATCGTGTCCTTAATAGGTTGACTGTCACGGAACTTTTGACAAAACTGACCTGGGAAGCCGTTTTATTTTAATGATATTATGTCACTCAAAATGGTAATTATAATAAATATTCACATATAGTACACATATTATAAATATTCACATATTTACACTCAATGCTTATTTTTCCTCTTTATTTTTGTCGTGGTTTTGTTCGTAGAGAACACGTGACTCTCATCCATATAACAATAAACAATAATCTAACGAATATCTTACAAAGGAAAAGAATAACAAAAAACTAAATTAAAAAACAGAACTTTACGATTACTTTCTTGTAATTATACCGACGTCCACCATATTATAGATTAAATTGACTTCTTCCGATGCTAAGCGTGCCAATATTTGATTACAAACGCCTATATTATAATTATCTTTAAAAATATGTTTTTTTTAAGAGCTTTTCCGGACACATTCCATTACAATATGATAAAAATCTTCATTTTAATGTCAAACTTCGCATTTACTATTTCACTCAATACTTACATGATAATGTTTATACAATATGAGCATGTTGATTCGTTCTACAAAATAAAAATTGTATTCTTCATCCCTATACATAATATCACCAGTCTTGTACCAGCCGTCTTCTGCGAACGCCAAGGCAGTCTTCGCCGGATCATTGTAGTACTCCTGATACAAAAAAGATATCCTCATATTACCTCAAAATTATATACATAATAAAAGCGGATGTATGTAATCGCATCACTTCGGAATGGCTACATCTATTTCACTAATTATCGTTTTGCTGTGTTTCTAATTGTGAAGACAGGGTTTGTATGGAAAAAAAAAACATTTGAAAAAGTGTGAAGAAAATGTTGAATACAAAATTTGTATATAAGAAACTAAGTAAATGACCGAAGATAGTATGGAGGTCTTCACAAATATTGACAGAATTGACAATTTCATGACGTGGTCGTACTGGAAAGGGACAATTTGGTTGTAGTCCGGTGAAGCTGTGAAGGACCGTCAGACCAATGGCGTAGTCAGTTGGAAATAAAAGACAATTTGGACTTATTTCTTCTTTAGTATGTCCGTGCAAAACCGGAGTGGATAGCTAGTTCGAAATAAATTATGTCCACTGGCTTAACAAAGGAGACATGTTTATATGTAGACCACGCAGCCCCTGTACGTACAGCCCCTCAATCACGTTAATAGATCTATCTAATTTTTATTTTTGCAATATTAATAATTTTTTTAAAGTTTCAATTGGTTATGAAGAGAATATTCCATCCATCGTGTTGGATCGATTATTTGATTTTCATCCACTTCTCGTCTATTAAACGTTCACCGATGTTTTCGGCGATTTCAACCGATTTTTGTTTTTAACTACATACATTATTACCCAGATACTGTGTCAACTCAATACACTGTATACACTCCGATATATTGTAATATAATAAAATTAAAATAACATAAAATAAAATATCTGGAAAATACATTTTACTTGAAAAATTTATAAAGGTACATACCGAAAACATAGGACCCTTAGTCCACAGTTCTCCTTGTACGAACGGTTCTTTTATTTCATAGCCCGTCTCCAGATCCATTATCTGAAAATATAGTAAAATATATCTATATATCTGAAAACAAATTTATTATTACATTTACAAACCATTATTATGGATTGCAACTGTTTCCCAAATGTCCCAAAGGGCGCGTGACAATGAGACATAAAGCCAAACCAAGAACAAAAACTTTTGCTAATAAATTAACTTAGGCAATTTGGTCACGAAAGTTATAGCCTGTAACTATTTTTTATAGGACAGCAGTTTAATCCGAAAACTATTTAATAATCAGAATTACGTGAACCGTTTACCATGAAAGTTCGCAAGTTCCCACTTCTTAGCATTTTCCATATACTTGTATCCTATTCATATTACTATGATAACACGTGATTAGTAGACACCACAACCAAAATTTTTTTTCCGTCCATCATGAAAATTGCTTAATTTTATGAACACACAAAATTATATTTTTTATATCCCAATTTTTCGTTACGAGTGAGGATAGCAATAAATAATAGCAAAGTCATGGGCGAAGCTAGTTCCAACTGCTATCTATATATCTATATAAATCAAAAGATAGAGGTCTGCCGTTGTGTACGAATCACGCATAAAGTACTGGATAGATTTTGATGTTTTTTTTAAAAAGAAGTTTTACTTCTTAGACACTTGGCCACTTAGATACTTTCCTAAAAAAATATCACAATAACGACAAGAGTTATTACATTTTTAAGAAATGACGTATTTGTTTTTGTCGCATTGAAATGGGATAAGCGATGTAGTGCGCATGCGCAGAGCAACACAGACAAAGTCGCGAGTATTAGTTAGCCCCAAATCCTTAGTAATATTACAGAAGTAATAATGTAGGTTTATGTATCTGTTTGTTACGCTTCCACGGCTTACCTACCCAACGGAACATCATTAAATTTTCCAAAATATCCAAGGGCTAAAGCAAACTTATATGCCTAATTTGAGATTAATTTTATTTATATTATATAGTTTAGTAGCCTATGATTTATTAATGTTTGAAGTACCTTAACCATGACAGAGTCGATCTTCTGCCCACAGTTACCGAGCGGGCCTCTCGGGTTTGGTTTAAAAATCGGTCCCATATTTTCCGTCTGCCCATATATTTCTATCACTTCAGCATCTTCTCGCACAATTTTCTGTAAGAACAAACAATTTATAGTAATCAGAAAACTATAAATAATTACTAGGGGCTGTAATATGTTAGAGCATGATGGCTTAATTGATGGCATGGTCCTTTGAAGCCTGACAACTGAGTCGCAGTTATCGGTGATGGAAAACACTATGTTAGAACCATAGCATCTGGTAAGGTCTTTTCTAAACCTGCCTGGTTGGATACTACTCCAAATTTGAACATCTGTCACCAAGCACCTGTTGGTGTGTTCAGGCAGCTGCAATTATGAGCCGGTCTTCCTCTACATTCCGCTTGTTTAACATCAAATGATATTGTAGTGAGAGTTTAAAATCTAAAGTATAGAAAAACATTGTACTGCCGTATTTTATGCTGATACGTATTTCCAATATATAGTAGCAAATAAATAAAGAATTACGCAACATTTTCATAATTGTGCATTATCAGTAATAATCTTCTATACCTTTAAACGAGCAATTCTTCTATATTTTTATACTAGCGATTTCCGTGAAACTTAGTATGTAGGTGGTTTCGTGGACGGTAAATCGATCTAGCTATTATATTTCATTCATAGAAAACTTTTTTTATCTGAGTTTTCAGGCAATGACAAAAATATATAGAATATAAACGTAAATTTCGCCGTCGCTATCAAAACACAAATAGCTCAAATTGAAATCGGCTGCTACGAAAATCCGTCTAACCCCAGTTCGAATCCGAGTGAGACCAAAAGAGAGATATCTTTTTTAATTTTTTTTTTATATAGATATATATGATCCAAACCTAACAGTTTATTTTAATTTAAAAATGTTATTTAAAGAACCGAGAGGCTCGGTCTTCCTGGTACTTTTATTTTAGGACTTTTATTAACCGACTTCAAAAAAAGGAGGAGGTTATCAATTCGTCTGTATTTTTTTTTTATGTTTGTTACCTCATAACTTTGGACTGGGTGAACCGATTTTGATTATTCTTTTTTTATTTGAAAGCTGGTGCTTCCAGTGTGGTCCCATTTCAATTTGGTAAAGTTCCGACAACGGCATCCAGTGCAAAACCGTATAAGTTTTAAATTTGCATTAAGTATGTACACGACAAATAGACGAATAACTCAATATTACGCTAACCGATTTCGATGATTCATTTTTTTTGTTGAAAAGGATGTACTTCAAGGGTAGTTTGATGAGAGTTTGGTTAGGTTCTGATTATGGGATCCGTGACAAAGTAAGAAAACTTTCAAGAAACGAGCCTACTCCTTTCTTAAGGGCCGGCAACGCATCTGTGTTTTTGCTCTCGTGTCGCAATTGTCCATGGGCGGCCATGATCACTTACCATCAGGTGACCCGTATGTTTCTAGTTTCATTATATGTTTCTAGTTCGTATTCATTATTACTATTCATATGTTTCTAGTTCGTATATTCTTTCTAGTTTCATCAAGACAGTCCCTGATGAGATATCATTACAAAGTTATACAGCATCTCAGCTTCACCCAAACAGGGTTCTGGAAAGATGCTGTGGCAAATAACTATATTCTGGCATCTACTTCACATATTACTCATAATCGATTCTCTTTCGATACTATTTTTCTACATAAATCGCAGTTGCGAGATCCCGCTTTCCTCATTAAGTATGCAAAACTTCCCGACCGATAGTGCCCCGAAGAATGTGAGTTTGTCTGTGTGTTTGTTATGATTTATTTATTTATTTTATTTATTCCAGCTTTTCGCAGGCCGGCATGACAGCGGTGAGTGGCGATGGATATTGTGTCACTCGGTGGTCGCCACTGTTTTTGGATTGTTCTCTGCTTACCATCAGGCATAGTGCAGCCATTTTGTCTACATTTAAAAAAATGCAATCCTTAACTACTCAACCAATCGATCATTATAAAATTTTGCAAACAAACGGCGCGCAAAAGCTACCGTGAGATAACATTATCAGCAAAGAACATGTTAAGTTTGACACTCTATTAGTAGTTTTAACAGCTGAACTATACGTACGCGAAGTTGAACCAAAAGATCTTTATAAACCTTGCCTCCAGTGACAAATATGCAATCAAAGCATGTGAAGTCGCATTTCTTCGGGTGTCTTAGTATTGATGTCACGAGTGTTGACGTCACTATTGTTTCTATGGGCTGGAATTTAGTATTCAGTTAGTAATAACTTAATGAGGAATGTAAGAGAGAGAATAAAATAGAACAATGAACTTTAAATATAATACCGCACCCGTGACAATTGGGTATTGTTTAACTCGATTTTGTTTAATCACCATAAGGTTGAAAATCTGTTGTCAGTATAAATGGGTATGTTTAAGCAGCTGTACTTAAAGGCCAGTTCTTCTATTAGTGTGTTTACCATTTTGGGCCACATCGTCATTTAACATCAGGTGAGATTGCGGTCAAACGTTAAAACCTACCAAGTTTTTTTTTTTTTATAGTAGCACGGCAAAATGACTGCACAGCGCCTGATGGTAAGCACAGTAGAATCCAAAAACAACGGCGACCACCGAGTGATATACTAACCATCGCCGGTCGCCGCTGTCATGCTGGCCTGCGAAAAGCTGGATATGCACAGGCTGATCCCGAAACGCGACTCACAAAAGCGAATCACTATGACGGGCTTTTTCGCCATATACATGGTGGTTGCGACCCAGTCAGGCTGTAACACCCTACCACCCCGCTTTCGCAATTGCCTCGTTCGTTATTCAACAGGGTGCACCACGTGCAGGTGAGGTTGGCTTGGGTGTCTCAAATCTTAGATGTTATTTGACACCCCTTACACCCTAAAAAAAGTATTAAAAAAATAAAAAAAGCTATGAATATAATTGGCAAATTGAATTTAAATAATTATAATAGCATTGTACCTTATATTTATTGATGATATCAATAATGTGTTCAGGAGTCATTAGTGCTGACGTTTGTAGTTTGATATGGTTTACTAGAGGTGCTCCAAGAGCACAAAAGAAACCAGATATCCACTGAACGGGTGATAAATTAAGCCTTATATTTTTCCTCTCCCTAAAATCATATCATACACAATAAGATAACATACACTTCACGTTATGTTACAAACGATACCAACATATATATCATTATCAGCATCTATCTGCTTAACGGAACAGTAAACCATGTAATGTAATAAATATGAATATACATCTTAGTTTTATATAACAGTCGATTGCAATGAAGCCTAACAGATTTCAACTAACAAAATGATAAAACATAATATACACTCATCAAAAAAGTCTAAGCATCACAGCGATTCGGTTCTCTTTATCACCCCACTTCATTTTAATATCGCAAAATATTGTACAATGTATTGGCGCCAAAATGAGATGAATAATCCGAAATGACAGATTCCGAATTCAAATGTAATATTTTTAATTGTAACAGTATTTATGGACAGACTAAGTATATAGAACAAGTAGAATTGTCAACAAAGACTTGCAAAATACGTCGCGGTAAAACCTCTCTTCTGTATTCATAGATTGTCATGCTTAAATATTTTATAGACTATGTCACTCCCACGATTAAAGTGAATTTTACGACAACTACTATGTCAAACCGTTTAGAATATAGAGCGTGCCAAAGACAAACGATCCTCTAGATAAACATTACCCTCGTTTTGTGTAGGAGGTTAAAAAATGTATATTTTGCGAAATGGGAAAAATATGATATATATGTTAGATTTTACGCCACTCTCGGATATAAGCATCTTTCTTTAATATTAATAATCTTATATCGATAATAATCGATAAATTGGAAGAGTATCATTCAGAGTACGATTTACAAGATCACTTGTAATTATATGGTTATTATGTAATAGCTAGTCGCAAACTTGCGTCCTTTGCCAGTTTCCTTTTTACAATATAATGTATAATACATAAATGCTCGGCTTCCGGCGGAAGGGCGCCGCCATGTTTCACGTCATGGTCTCCCAAATATGGTGTCTAGCGTCTAGTGACGTAACGTGTTATATAAACGGAGTTTTTTTATTTACTTATATTTTCTTCTTTTTTAAATGTTAGATATTTAAATATTTAAGTGTTTTTTTTTTAAATTAGTCATCTCTTCGTGGTGATAGAGCTCAAGTTGAATATCATCAAGCACCTGTTGGTGTGTTCCGGCATTTGCGAGCTATTCCCCTTTAGGTGTATCTTGTTTACCATCTTGGACTATATCGTCATTTAAAATCAGGTGATATTGTGGTCAAACGCTAAAACCTGTAACGTATAAAAAAAGCGAAGCTGGAATATAGCTTAGGAAATATCCCATCGTAACTAGATCAGCTCTAGCTTCTTTGTATTCAACCTTTCGAAATATATCTCGTTTTATCAAGTCAGTTCTATGAAATCAATATTTCTTAAAATTTATAATCCCTTACGATGTATAATTTTTCTGGAATCCTATTCGTAACGTTTGCATATGAAAAGAGATTGCCTATCGGTTTATTTGTTATCTATAAAGAACTTGTCTTTATCGTTATCCTTACTATAGTAATTTATGGGTTATTAAAATGTTAATAATCATATTTATACATTTTAGTTACCCAGTTCGAGGGCTTCCGTGAATGTGATGCGCAATAATACATGTTGAATTATTTCGAGCGAAATATCAAAACCGGTTCGTTTACTGTTTTACGCGATATTTACTGAGCTCGTTACACCGACTCCCTTACTTTTTTAGTTATCTGAATCATATGAATTTTTGGAATCGGCCGTCGCATCAAAGCCGGTTTTAATATACGCAATAAATATACGGTAAAGTGTTTTGATCACGTCGTCGTGTTTACATACAATAAAGCAAAATCCCAATAATAACGTTTGATATTTTGACAAACAATTAATGGAATTATCTCACAATGAATCTGAGTTTTCGATGAAGGAAAACGTACTCCACGTACTGGTAAGGAAACTCCATAACGTGGTGGTAAAGTGTTTTGTAGTAATCGTCTGGTTAATTACAACACTCAAGTTGGAAAACCTTGTAATCTACCGCTATTTTCTCTGTTCCAGCAGGTAAATTTATTTATTCAAAGGTATCATCATTATTATTATCAGATTAGTGTGCTATCATCATTTTTTCTCTTGGGGAAGACTAAAGTCCGATACTGAACACTTTCTCACCATCTTACGTATGACTTCCCCAAGAGAAAAAATGATGATAGCACACTAATCTGATAATAATAATGATGATACCTTTGAATAAATAAATTTACCTGCTGGAACAGACAAAATA
>MU159770.1:28223-62555 GCA_015888305.1 Antheraea pernyi
TTTTTACAACTATTAGCACTCGGATAAATAATTATGTAGATTTCTATACAGTTTTTTAATTAATAAAAAAACAAGCTCAATACAAAATATCATTAACATGAACACAGAACTGTATTTATTTTCAAATAAATCTAAAATATAAATCTCATCCCATTAACATATAAAAACCCAAGACACAGTCTCAAATAAAAGTAGCGCTCGAAACTGGCCGCAAAACTCCCCAATATACGTACGTAGTTATAGTTACACGGTAAACTTATGATTTAACAGTTTCAACCTTACCTGAATGATGTAAAGTTGTTTTTATAAGGACCCAAGCGACGCAAGACTATAGTTATGCGATAAACTTACGATTTTACAAATACAACCTTACCTGAATCATTTATAGTTGTTTTTACAAGGAAGCAAACGACGCGATACTATTTGAAATCACTGCATAATGCACTCATTTTTGTGTGCCGGCTGTGAGACGTTAAGTTTGCATCTTGGGTTTTTGTATATCAATCCTTGTCCTGACAATTGCGTACAAAATAAAAAAGAATTAACTATTCTGAAGTGTTGTGCGTACATACATTCAGCAATTTTATATATAGACTAGCTGACCCGTACCCACTTCGTTGGGTGGTAATAGGCATTGTCAAGCTACAACTTTACTTTAGAATTCAATCATATATCTCTCATCGTTAAGGCAGCGTTCTTAAGAAACGTTTTCGTTCGACAATTTTTTCTCCGATTCCCCAGATATTACCCCCTACAACCTCACAAACTTTACCTCTTTATAATATTAGTTAGTATAGATAATATAATTAGTTAATAGCTTCTCTCCGCGACTTCGTACGCGGGGAATAGTTATTTTGGGCTAAGAGGCAGCGGAAGCTCTCAAAAGGAAAAAAGACCCGATTTTAAAACATTTTTCATTATTGCTCCGCTTCTATTGGTCTTAACGTGATAATGGACTATGGCACTCATAAATAACGTGGCTTTCTATTGGTAAAATAATTTTCAAAATCGGTTCAGTAGTTCCTGAGATTACTCCCTACAACGTCACAACTCACAAACGTTACCTCTTTATAATATTAGTGTAGATTTAGGTAGAGAAAAGTTGTATAATTTAATCAAAAGTTTTAAAAAAATCGCGTGTTTATATTGCTAACTCTAATTCAATTTTTAGTTTACATCACTAAAAGGCACTACAGGTTTTTATTTAAATGGATATAAACAGATTTGTTACTATTTAATATCACGTTACAATCTTTAGTAGCATAGCGATTGATATACGGATCTTCACTTCAGAAAGTACGGTAAGGGGGAGCGTAGTTACAGTGTATGCGTGGCTTTAAGTTCGATGCGGGTATTCGGGCGCAGAGATCATGAACAATTGAATGGGAATGAAGCGGTAGGGCACAGCTAGTAGTATATAAATGAATGCACACTTATGCCCATATCTTTGTAGGTGGTAGAGGCACGCTGAAGCTATTACTGGTTTCAGCATGGATGGGTCGGCTCGTCCGGGGTAGTACCACCCGACCCACAGAAAACCGACGTCAAGTAACAATTATGAAACCGCTTACACTTACAAACGCGTGGTTTGTTACTCTATGGTGCTTGCATTGTTGCGTTTCGTTCGTACGTACCCTTTTATCCAGAAAAAACGTACTATTCCCGATGGATAGATGACATCTACATGATGGAATATTTTATGTCTTTGACCCATAATTTTGGGATAGATTGTGAAGAATTGTGTGTTATTATTGACCATTTCACGTTGAACTTTAATCTAGAATAACCTGTAAACAAGTTAACTAAGTAAAAAATCATATCAGATCTTTTTTGTAAATCGTTTAATTCCCTACAAGTATATAATTTCAATTTTACTCCACAATTCCAAATTAAGATAAAAAAAATCCGACGCTCACTCTTTATATGGAAAATTAAAAATCACGATGAACCACCTCTTGGTAATGAATCATATTAAGACCTCAAACTTTACCAGTTTTTTTTGTTATCTTGTTTTGTTAGCAACTAAAGATAAAAAAATGTTTTTGACTTACCATACTTTATGTCGTTTTTTACATTAGAGTACACATACATAACTATAGTATACCATATTATAGAACAAAGTCCTACGCAACGTCTGTCTGTCTGTGCGCGATAAACTCAAAAAATACTGAACGGATTTTCATGCGGTTTTCACCAGTAGATTTAGGGATTCATAGGAAGGTTTAGGTATAATTTGTCAAGGTGTTTTTTTTATATTATCTTTTTATAGGTTACCTGGCCGGGACAACGTCCGACGGGCCTGCTAGTAATGAAATAAAACCAGATGATTACACATTAATTAATTTATTATTAATATACTTAACAACAAATATTTCGTTATTGCTTTTATAGTTATTTATTGTACTTACGTACTATTACAGAGATACTGAAATCGTACGGCGAATACAGAAAAAAATGGCGACAATTATTTTATTACTTTGCCAAATAACATTATTATAAGCTCGTTTATACTAATGTTACAGGTTGAATTAAATAAATGTTTATTAACAGATAACAAAATATGTTAAAACATTAGTATCCCTTTGCTAAAAAAATTACAGATAAAATTTTGCCATTTACAAGTCCTTAACCGACTTCAAACGCCTTTTTTTAAGTTTTGAAGTGAAACTTCTAATGCGACTTCCAACAAGGTTGCGTTAAACGTTTAACGCTACCATGGAGGGGGTATGAAAGCACTGTTGCGTTAAACGTTCAACGCTCCTGGGGAGGGGAATAGAAAGAGACAGAGCGAGAAAAATAATCAAACATTTCGTATCTTACTTTAGTTATCATAATCCCATTGTAAATGTTATAGATTTGGATATTTGTCCACTCGAAAATGATAATTAAAAGATACGATCAATTGTGAATTGTAAGCAATGTTAATAAAGTTTGTCTTAAAGACACAATATGATTTCACTAAAGATCGATTTCTACCCCTTCCTATTTTCATTTCCACATTACGAAGTTACACTAATTTTTTCTTTGTAGATTATAACTGCTATTTTCGAATAGGTAATGATAATTTCAATGTTCTGACAAGATGGTGGCCTTCTTGTTAGAGCTTTCCAGGGAGTTCTCGTGACAAGTCGGAATCCACGCTCCGTGATATTATTTCCCATGCACTTCACCGAACTATACTACGTAAAACACCACCAATATTACAAAATATAGAGTGAAGTAACACAAGATTATAAATAAATCCACTACATGACATTCTGAGATCGCGCCAAAAACTCCATGAAAGGAGGTTTTAAAGTCATATGAATTCTTTGTTGTGTTAGTTTATTTAGAACTTCGTAATTTATAAACTAATTTGGTTTTTTTTGGATAAAAGGTATCTTTAAGGAATCCGATTTTTATTTCATTATTATTGGACCTTAGCTTTCGTAGGTACATTAGGGAACAAAACGGAATATGTAGTGACTGAGATATTGGTACTTTTATGACAATCCAATACTAGATATCTACCTAACTATGATTCAAAGATGTCCTCATGCAATTTTTAGAGCAGAAATTTTTGAAGTCGGAATTATTTTTTGTTCAAATTTTATATTGTTTTATTTAAAGAATCTATAATGTTACAAATAAAAATATTGCTAAAAAAGTATTTATCTCAATCACAAATCTAAAAATATTTCATAGGTTTGATCACGATATTACATACAAGGTTTTGTTCATATGATACTGTTTCTTTAGATGGTAGAATACACAGTAATAGTCAAATCAAGGGGTATTCGTTCTGATTGTACTGCGCCGTACGGAAGTATTATTTAAGTATTAATAAGCGATGAAGAAAGTCTTGCTAGAAAACATAAATCTATGGATAGCAAAGTGTTGTAAATTACCGCTGTGATAGTAAATTGTAAGTAAATACACTAACTGTTCTCCAAACTCTACAAATCAAGAGTCATTGTAACGGATTTATAACCATATGCGTTGTGGTCGCGATTCACTAGGTTACCACCCTATTTGGTTACTGAATACATGCTGCTAATCTCGGTATATGGCACGAACACGCCTGGCTCTGTTACGAATGTTACATTTGATATATTGTTTATATCTATCTATATATATTACTATAATAGAACTGTAACTAGTCCCAATCTGTACATAAAATATTTCTTTTAAATTATATTTGGGGTCGACTTTGTTATTATCGATATAGAAGCCAAAAATAATTATTTTACTATATTTGTCTGTCTGTCCCTGTGAGCACCTGAAAGTATTGAATCAATTTTGACAAAACTTGGCACAGTGATAACTAATATTACAAAGTTACATCTAGGATACTTTTTGTCCCATAAAACGCAAGGGGTTCTCCACGGACGATAGTAAAAAATTGTAGTTAATGAAATCTTTGACGCATTTTGGTTAATTTTCTTTATGCTATATATAGCAGGCAGATTAGCTAAAATTTTAAGCTATATTTCATCTCCCTATGCTACTTAAAAATTAAAAAAATGGTCGTTGGGTTCTGAACCGAGGCCTTCGTTCTTTTGAGAGATTCCTCTGCGTTTTAGCGCTGGCCCAAAGTAGCTAGTCCACGCGGGCCAAGTCACGGGCAGAAGTTAATTTATATATATATAATCAATATGTCAAATGTAACATGGCTAGTCTTGTGTGTACAATAGCGTCAATAGCGAGTTTTAAAAAAAACAATAGAACGTTTTTTTTAAATGTTGACAAATTTACGGTCAGTTGCTTGTTTATTCAATTAAATTAAATCTTTCATACTGTAATGCAAAGATGTGGTATTATTTTTTCATTAGAAGACCCCTGAGAAGCTAAGGAAACTACTTCTAAAACGGTCTCTTAACGTGTGCCTTATTCATTACATTACGTAAATTCTAACAACAACATGTAAAAGATAAAATGCTTTAGAGTGAATAAAATTGTCTCATATCCTTTGATTTTATGATGTGAGCTTTGACAACAATCATGTACCATATTTTGTCCCATTGCGAAGTTATACCTGTGCTTGCCCAGATAAATATTGCAATACTTGCAATAATAAATCATTCTTAGCACATTATGACAGTAAAAACCTAATACAGATGAACAAACTATCCGTGACTCAAATGATAATAATGGGATAGGATGCAATTATCTATAATTTTCTTTTCGGCATGACACAAAATTGATAAATCAGCTATAGAAAAAACATTGATGAAACTTATTAGCAATACAGATATATATCAGAAGCACATTAGGTTATAAATCGGCTACATAAATGTAAATTAAGTATGGAAAAATCCTGGTGTCTCAGACATATCATGCGTGCGATGCATGATCTGTTAAGAGAACACGAAAATAATCAATTTCATCAATTATAAGGAACGTAGACTACATCGTGGGCGGCTACTATATAATTATAAAAATTAAATCGTACTTCGAAATGGCTGAACCAGTATATTTCACATTTTGTCTCAAGCGACAGAGATAGCTACCGGCTGCTGCTAATCTGTTTTTTTCTGAGTCTGTTTATAGTCATAATAGTATAGTGGAGGGAAGAAATCCCACGAGTCTCGTGGTGTAGGAAAGAATCAGTATTGAACATAGACATAGATCTCGCAACAGACATAGTAGATCTTAGTGTTAAACTTTATAATCTAATTCCTTAGCTTACACTATAACACACACAAGTCAACAAGGAGAATAATAGAATTATTAATAGTAATTATACAGCAGTTTAAAATATCTATTTATCGGATAACAATATCACATACATAACTATACATTATTATATAACAATCAACAATTACATTCGATGATACACTGGTGTAGTTATCAACTATTATTAATTCGTATAATTATTTATTTTTATTATAAAGAATTTATGTGCGTTGCGATTAATTACACACACAATTTTTTCTAATAATTTTATCGTTAAAGAATAAATTACATTTAATATAGTATAATCACATTTACTAAACACACAGAGTATACAGATAATTAATATTAGTATAGATAATAAGAGATTGTAAATGTTTGTTTTATCTGTTTTAGTTTATGGTAAGTATACGAGTATTTTTAGGTTATTTATGTATTGCCTCAAAATACATGTGATGGAATAGTCATTGTGTTTATGTTTAGTCATATAAAAACCTGTTTATAATTAAGAAGTTTATATTTTTTCGTGTTGCATTGATTTTCATAACCAAAGTGTATTAATTTAGTTAAACAGAATATAGGTTATGTCGAAATACGTATATAGATATTACTATTTGGAAATTCAATGCACTGGCACAGAATAAGTTCTGTAATCTGTCAAAATGATGAACATTGTGGCATAATTTGTGGATTTTTCCATTGTAGTAATTCTACCGGCTTTTTAAACATTATTTTTTGCTAGTCAATCATTTATTTGCAAAAGTTTGGTATTTATCGTTAGATTTTTCTAAATAAAACTGATGAAGTTTCTAACACAATAATTTACAATCTCAAATACACACAAGTTTACAATGACTTAAATAAATAGTCATAACTTTTTATTATGATTTTTAGAAGTTTATTTTTATTCATTTAAAAAAAGACAAATATAAACAAAATGGAGGACGAGGTCTATGGAATCACAACACTTTAGTCAGAGTTAATTCTAAGTGTGACCATTCTAATTGTGTTAACATTTAGTAATAATTGAATAAAATATAGAACCTCGTTAATTACAAAGCTGATTAGTAACATACCTAGCGATTTAATAGTTCTCTTACAAGTAGATAACATCTCAAATATTGTTACAATAAATAATTTCGCGGTATACTTCTTTATTATAAAAAAAGTTACAAACATCTTGATATATATCTCGTTTGGCCTATCAAACTTGTAAAGTATTTTTATCAAAACTCGATATATCATCTATCGTGACAATTTTTAAACATATCATAGTATTGTTAAATTTATTAAAATAGACGGTGTCGATTGTTAAATATGTGGTTTGAATGTTCCCATATTTTTATCCAACAAATGGAAGAAATGGAATCACGTGATCTAATTCATTTGTTAATCGATGGAAAATTTCGACACAAGTACTGTTAATTTTATTTTTTATAAATTGGCAATAATTCAACTGTTTTTATTATTTACCTATTGTTTTATTTAGGAAAGATATGATTTTCCTCTTTTCCATTTTAACAATGTCATTGTTAACACGAGATAATTAAAAAACAATTTATTTAATTTCCACGATGTTTTATTTCAAATGTGTTATTATTCAAAGATAAAATATAATTCGTATGTATTAAGACAGTTTATTAAATTCTATCTCACAGATAGTTCTATCAAGAACTTGTCGAACGTAGGTGAGTTAGATTTTATGAGTTACGTCGAAATTTTTTAATGTTTAAAAAGTGTCACAGTAAATAATAAATTCGAAAATGCAATTATTAAAGTGGGAAGAATTATAACTTTAAAGAAAAATATAATATACCTATTTGGAATCTATGTTATTAACATTTTATTTTGGTTATTTAGTATATCTATACCCATAACAACTTTATCAAGCTTGTACAACAATACATATATTCTATAGTTCATAGGAAATTTACATTCTAATATAGAGATTGTATTATAACATTTAATATCGAGAAAAATAAATCGAGTGATAATTATATCTAAATTGTATTACATACTATTAGAATCCTGTTCATTTAGTTGTTAAACATAGCATTAAAAATTAGATTACGTTATATAGAAACAAAATTAAGATGTCTTTTATTCGTACGTACTCATCTCTGAAACAGTTGAATCGATTTTATGCATGAGCAAATACAGAATAAAATATTCTTTCTAACTCTTTTTTTAAACTGGTTTCGCAAAATGACTGCTCATTACCCGATGGAAAGTACTGTAAAGTCCATAAATAACGGTGACTGTTATATAGCATAGCTAGTATATAGCAGCGGCAGTCATCGCAATCATGTCGATATGTAAAAGTGCTACTTCACGACTCGTTTCAAGGACCCCATGGAAGGGAATACACTAACTAGGAGGCGATTCCATATTTTCACAGTACGACAAAGGTAACGGCTTTCGAGCTTCTTCGTTCTGGCTGGCGAAACTATGGAGGCGTGTTCCCATTCGTGTATTTCTGTAGTGGAAAGGAAAAGATGGAATGAGGTTTAACAGCTAACTTGTGTCATTTTAATAAAATGCTAAAGGATCAATGAACAGGTGTAAAGTCTATAAATAACGGCGACTGTTATATAGCATAACTAGTATATAGCAGCGGCAGTCATCGCAATCATGTCGACATCCAAAGTGCTAGCTACTTCACGTCTCGTTTGAAGGACCCTTTGAAAGGGAACAGACTAACTAGGAAGCGATTCCACATCTTCATAGTACGACAAAGATAAGAGCTTTCGAACTTCTTCATTCTTACCGGGATGATTACTACTGTGAACCTGTGAAGCGCGTACCCATCCGTGTATTTCTGTAGTGGAAAGGAGAAGATGGAATGAGGTTAAACAGCTAACTTGTGTAATTTTAATAAAATGCTAAAGGATCAATGAACAGGATCCTAAACTGTTAACTGAATGGTTATATGGACGTTATGATCCAAACCGCATCAATCCTTGAAGGACAATCCTAATCAAATATCTAAAAACTCAACTGTATTGTCTTCGTCCCTGTACAATAACGTGATGATGTGGAGACGGATTGTTTACATGATTCTTAAGAAAAGCCCATTCCTCCCTTAAGCTTTAATTTCCAAACAAATGCATATTTATAAAGAAAACTTTGATAATAAATACCAAATACTCAGACAATAAGACATATTTAAAATTTGGAAATCGTCGAGGGAGCAATGAGCTGTAGGTAAAAATTTAAATTTATAAGAACATTTAAATGTAATACGTTAATTTATCTTCACAAGAAATAATTATTTGGAGAATTTTAAAGTGTATCACGACATATACTATTTAATTTAATCAAGTATCTATCAGAAACGTTACGTTAAAAAGCGTTAAGTTAATTATCGTACACACAATACAACATCTTGTATAATAGAAGTGACTCGCTAAGCCGAAATAATTTATGTGTTTATTATAAATTATGATTTAACTTTTACCTAATATCTAGAATTATGTTTAATATTGTCTACATTACACTTTTCACGATACTAATAATAATATTACTAATAATATAAGATTAATACTAATAATAATAGCGAAAGATTATGTACAAGACAAGTATACATATATAGAAAAAAAAGTCTATAGCATAGTGATTTATTAGTCGATATGTTAGGCAGTAAATTACTAGGCCACATAATATTGTAGTGTGCGAAAATGTGTATAGAACGATAGTTTCAGAATCGAAGAAGAACATTTGAATTCGATTTGTAGATTATTAACAACCTCATTGTAATAAATATACTATGAATAGAGTGTATAGTTTCAAAAATAATATTGGTTGGCTGCATTGGTAAAAACAGAAATTATTCTAAAGATAGATATTAATATCGTCCTATTACCAGATTAATTTAATCAACATATTCTCCGATCAACATATCAACGTATTTTATTTCACGACCTAAGTATACTTATCGATTATACATATTTTGAAGAATGATTTACAAAGCAATGATACGTGATAAAGACGTCTTAAATATATCTTATAATTATGTAAATAGCTTGGATATAAAGATTTCTTGTACTTATAACTGTGATAAACGTTCACGTAAAAACGTTACTATAAGAAGTAGCATAATATAGATTAATAAAAACAACAATATATAATTACATCTATATAAAGGTTCATAAAGATTTATCAGAGAATATTTGAAACTACATCATTCGCATTGCTAATACCTATATATTAGATTTAACATAAGGAACGTAAGTTGAAAGCCCAATGAATAGAAAGACGTGAAACTTACTCTTGAGCATCGAAGCACTGCACATTTGAACACTAAAATACCTAACAATAAATAGTTATAAAAGTTCAAGACGACAAATTGACGTATATTTGAATGACTCTAGTCATATATAATTTACAATATATGTAATAATTGAGACGAAGCCTTAAATCTAAAGGCAGAAGACCACATTTATTATACCGGAGCACATGGAAATCATTCCAACGTTGAAATTATAAATTTGTTGAAATATTTGAAAGTGAATTTAACTATGACATTAGATAAATTATATAAAAATGATGCAGACGAAAACGCGTAAGTTCTTCCATGTGCTTCTATATGTGTATATAGCAACCGTATAATTATAGAATACAATATCAAAACGACTAACATTCATTTACAACAATATTACGTATAAGAGATTTATGTTTTCTTCATTCGAACGAGACGCTTCAAAGAATTTGAATTTTGTAATAGCTTTTTTTTTAATATTTTTCCACATCTTGGTCGTATTTATCCTTCGAGTGATATAAAATAAAAACTAAGTAGTCTTGTTAATTTGTTCACTGTCCAAAATCTTTTTAAAACCAATGTGAATTTTAAGCCGACGTCTTTTTCTTATAATTCTTAATGATTTTATATTAAATGTAATTAATATACCAAATTCGCTTGATCACTATTTAAGCTTTTATTGTATATAATTTATATATTTAATTAAATCATAAAGGTATGTTAGTTTGTCCAATACGTGATAACAATATCTAAGCACTTCAAAAGCGTTGAGGTCCCAAAAATGACTTCGTTTGTTTTTAACATTAACAAAACTGATGTATCCAAAAACTTCAAAACAACAACAACTGGTATAGAAATGTGAAAATTAATTCCGTTTATTTCTAAAGCAGTTTTAATAATCACTTTTCTGTATCACAAATTGGACCCAGATTCAAATAACAACATGTTATAACTAAACATTTTAGAAAAAATATTTCATATATTTCTTTGATCTAAAAATTAGGGAATATTAAAACAATCTTACACTAAGGTTAAACAAAATCCTTTTAAAGGATAACAAGCAGTTATATATGTCTTTTATAAGAGGTCATTTGTCACCTAACATCTAGCAACTAATATTTTCGTGCTACAATTCGTTGTGCAATCACCACACTTAACATTCAACAATGGTAATTATCAAAGGATCCTATCAAATAGAAATGTACAAACATTTTCAATCTTTCACATAATTTCTCATAATTTAACAGCATGTGCGTTAATATATATACCTAAGTTGATTATATAATTACCATTTATTGTTAAGAATGTATTAAATAAGTTCAGTTTGGTTAGTTTATAATGATTGTATACATATTTAGATGATCGCTTTTTATTATCAAGAGACCATATTGACTTTTAACACAGTAAGTTATTGTTAAACATGGGTTATGTAATTAATCCGTCATTTTTTTCAATATAAAGCAATTCAATACAATCGTAACAACATGAATTATTTTACTGATAGCACGTTAATTCACAGTTCACTTATAAATACCTGTTCGAAGCAATTTTAACGTATGTACCTTAATTTAATAAAAGCAATCAGACAACTCGAGACAGATTATTTGAAAACATTCAAATAAATTATCATGAACACATTCATCACTTGACCACTGTCTTTGAACATGTTTCTACAAACAGATGAATTAAATTAACTAGTATTTCGTAGATATGGTATTACAGAGAGAGGCGATTGAGCATGAAGTATTTGGAAGACTTGAGCAATAAAGTTGAAATTTAAATCTTGAAGAAGCATATTCTGTTTCATTATTTCCTATACGACGGAAGTAAATTAAATTAACTTACATTATCCAAATTAATGGAGAACTTGGAAATATAGATAATTTAATAATACGGGTAAGTAACGCTATCTTCTAAAGAGCAAAAGAATATAAAATAAGACCTTAATGTAAAATACATACGATATTAAAACTAACATAAACATAATATATTTTTGATAAGGGTCTCGAATTATGGAAATACGCGTTTCTATCTGTCTTTTGTAAAGTTGTTTAATAAATAAAAGCTGGATGTAGAGGTGGTGGTGGTACGCGTGGTTGCTTATCCAAAGGAGCACAGCATGTTGGCTCACAACACGGAGCACTGAACGGAGCTGGTACCAAAGCGTACTGGGTTGGGTGTCCGTATATTGCCGGTGTAGCTAAAATGATACAAATTTATATTATGCATAGTTCTTTCCCCTTATAAATGTGAATTCAAATGAAATCAAAAATATTTTATTCAGTTTAGGCTCTAATAAGGCGAGGTGGAGTCATCTACCATTAGAGGCCTTCCTAGGTAATCTCCAGGTGATAGATGCAGGGCGTCTATTGCCACAAAGGAGCACCCGTGTAGGAGCAGCACGGCTTGCCGCAGCTTCATCATGTGGCAAGAGAGAGAGGAATAGAGTCTCTCTCGAGACGAGGTTCCCCGTCTCGTTCATCCACGGAGGATCTAAGCGCATGGCCAGAGTGGTGGAGCATGCTAATCATGAGACCGCACCCTGGTCCACAATTGCGCAAGGAGGCAGAGTGGTTTTTAAGAGTAAGAGTCTGTCATAGCCCTCGCGCTGTGCCCCGGCTGTATGGGGGTATCCAATGTAGGATTTTCCACTCTTCAATAAAAAAGGACTCTAAGAAGGCGCTCATGAACTTGAACGCACATGAACTACCATCGGTTCAGAAAATAACTCGCTCATTAAGAAGAACCGACAAGAAACTCGATCGGGTTTATCTTTTTAACATATATATTTAAAACACATTACACGTTACAATCGTTCTAGTGCATACACAGATAGAGGAGTACATTCCATGTAGTAGTCCGGTGAAGCTGTTAAGACCTTGCTTGGTCAATAGCGTAGTCAGTTCGAAAAAAAAAAACAGTTCATACACTTAGTCCGGCAGGTCGGTAACATGCTTCGGGACTTTATTTTAAAACCTAACACTATTACCTAAAAACTATTATCGGTTTTGCTAAGTCTAAAATATGGGACGACCAGTATGTTAAAGTTTCTAGTATTTAGATCATGCCGGTTTTTTACAAAATGTAGGTTTTCAAAAATTTTATTGACATACATTAAATTATCTAGAATGTATTGGGAGGATAGAGTTCCTAGAACTTCGTTTTTAATGATTCGCGAGGTCCCATCTATACTAATATTATAAAGAGGTAGAGTTTGTGAGTTTGTGACGTTGTAAGGGGTAATCTCAGGAACTACTGGTCCGATTTGGAAAATTCTTTCAGTGTTATATAACTCATTTATCAGGGAAGGTTATAGGCCATATATCATCACGCTAAGGCCCATAAGAGCGGAGCAGCAATGAAGAATGTTGCAAAATCGGGGTATTTTTTCTTTTTCAGAGCTTCCGCTGCGTTTTAGCGCAAAATAACTATTCCACGCTTACGTATTACCGCCCAACAAAGTGGGCACGGGTCGGCTATTATTATATATTGTTCGTACTGCCCTTTTTTATAATAAAAATATGGTGTCTACCTGAGCAGCCGTCCCCCTCAGCAGAATACCATAAAATTATAAAACATAAGGTAATCTTGCATTGATACATTGTTTTCTATATCATATCCGTTTAATATATTTTTTTCCACAAATTTACACAGAAATGTTTTTATAAAAATTGATATATTGTTTTTTTTTTTTAATTTTATTTTATCATTTGGGGTTTTTATTCCAACGAACATATAAGTCCCATTCATATTACTCATCAACGACTCTCTTTCGATGCTGTACTTGAGTTGGTCCATCATCAAGAGATGCATATCATCAATATTTCCACATATACGGCTGATGAGTGACTCCGCTTTTCTCATAAGGTATGTACTTCCCTACTACTTCCCTATCGTTAGTTCACAGACGGAAATCTTAATGCAATTTTGACATATTATCCATTTAAATTACATTGATTAAGTCAAGGTATATGCAGATGCTGACATTGTATTGTTTTATAGCAAATGCCCTTTGAACCGCCTACTTTGAGGTCCTCCCAAAAATAAAACGACGAGATCGATTTGAGACGTATAATGAAAACTTAAAATGAATTACAATTTCGTGCCTTATACGTAAGTGTATGCGATTCTTGACACCGCCTTTCAGTCGTGTATTGATCTTAGCAAGCGCCATCTCTTGACGCTTTACGTAAGCATACTACACCCTTCATTCCACCCACCAAGGACATAGTAATGTCCTTCGAATAAACACAAAAAAACTAAACTTTAAGTGGATGAAATACTACCGTGTACCTACACAACAAGATATTATTAAGAAGTTAAGTATTACTAAGAAACTATAAGTAAGTAAGTATACAAGCTGAATTTTTAACAGTATCTCAGTATCAGTATCAGTTTAAATAGTAAAAAAAATATTAATAAAATTTAGTCATCAATCGGAAGACGACACACTTTTGTGACTGGTCTCTTAAGTACAGACGTTTTAGTTTTGACAGTAACTACTCGCGTTAAGTCGTCGTCTCCTGGATGAGTATCTATGACTCGTGCCATCAGCCATTTGCCGGGAGGCATATTGTCTTCCTTTAATAACACGAGTTCTCCGATCTTGATGTTAGATTTGGCTTTAATCCATTTAGGTCTCTGTTGCAAGCGACTAAGGTACTCTCTTGACCATCTAGTCCAAAAGTCTTGCATCATCCGTTGTGTCAGTTGCCATCTCTCAAGTCTATGCACACTTTTTTCCAAATGGCTCTCTTCTGGAACAGTGATTGGTGCCTCACCGATCAAGAAATGTCCGGGAGTTAGAGGATCATAATCAGAGGGGTCCTCGCTCATTGGAGAAATCGGTCTAGAATTGAGTGTCGCCTCTATCTGCGCCGTCAGGGTAGACATCTCCTCATAAGTTAAAGTCGTGTTCTGTAGTATTCTTTTCAAATGAAACTTAATAGACTTGACGCCAGCTTCCCACAATCCTCCAAAATGGGGAGCTAACGCTGGTATGTGATGCCAAGTAGTGCCATCATTGGCTAAAAGTTCTTCGATTTCGGCACGCACTGTATTTATACTTCTTTCGAAGGTTGACAGGAGATCTTTATTTCCAGCTGTCAGATTAGTAGCATTGTCACTCCAGATATTCTTGCATCTTCCGCGGCGTGCTACAAATCTTTTAAATGCCGCTACAAAGTCTTTAGATTCCAAACTAGTTACAATTTCAATGTGGATGGCTCGTGTAACCATACAAATGAAGATGACAATGTATCCTTTCTGTGTCTTACATCCTCTGCCTTTAGATAATCTTAAATCTATGGGTCCAGCTAAATCCACGCCGCTATTTAAAAATGGCCGTGCAGGTGTAACTCTTACTCTAGGCAACGATCCCATCATTTGTGTAGCTGTAGCTGAACGGTATCTCGTGCATGTCACACATTTGTGTAGAACTTCTCTCAAAAGGCTCTTTGCATGTGTTATCCAGAATTTTGTACGTAAATAACTTAACATTAGCATAGGACCACCATGTAATGTTTTCTCGTGGCAATCATGTAAAATCAGTTTTGTAAATGGGTGATTCCCAGGTAATATTATCTGATGTTTTGAACCATCAGGTATATTAGCATGAGCCAGTCTACCGCCAACTCTTAAAATTCTATTTTGGTCTAAAAACGGATTTAGAGTTTTTAGTTTGCTATTTGAAGATATAGGTTTATTTGTTGTTATGTTGTGTATTTCAATTGAATATTCTTGTTGTTGACATAGTAAGATGCATTTTTCCATAGCTTTCTCAATTTCTTCTCCTATTAAATGTTTGTGATTCCTTTTAATTCTTCGGATAAATCTTAAAACGTATGCTGTTACTCTCAATAATTTTGTCAATTTTGAATATTTATCAAATAAATTAAACTCTTGTTCTTCTCGTATTGTTGTCATTACTTTTATAGTTTTTGCTTCTAAATTAGTTACGTTCTCTATTAATCTCTCGTGTTTCAGAATTTTCTGTTTCAGGTTTGCGGGTCCATTCCACCACATGGTATGCGCCTGTAGTTGCAAAGGTGTTGCACCTCGTGAGGCAACGTCGGCCGGGTTATTTCCTGAAGAAACATGGTGCCAATGTTGACTAGGCAGAGCAGTCAAAATTTCTGATGTTCGATTGGCAATGAATGTCTTCCATCTACTCGGGTGACATTGGAGCCAAGCCAGTACAACTTTAGAGTCAGTGTAGGCATAGACATTTTCGCGATTGATTTTCAGTTGTTCAGCAACTTCATTTAAAAGATTAGTCAAAAGTAAGGCACCGCATAATTCTAATCTTGGAACTGATATAGTCTTTGTCGGAGCAACCTTGGTCTTAGCGCTAATAAGACTTGTAAGTATTTTACCATCTTCTTTGACAACTCTCAAATAAACTGCCGCTGCATATGCCATAGTAGAGGCATCCGAATATCCATGCAGTTCTCGAGCTATATCAGTATTGTTTGTGTTTAGCCATCTGTTTACAGTAATATTCTTCACATCTTTTAGTTCGTGTTCGTATTTAATCCATTCATCTTTGAGTATTTTCGGAATCGGTTGATCCCAACTTATACCAGAAAGCCAGAGTTTTTGAATGAAGATCTTGGCTGTTACGATTACAGGTGCTAGCCAGCCCATAGGGTCATAAATTCTAGCTATAGTTGACAGTATTGTCCGTTTTGTTTCTGAAGATCTATAGTTCATATTTATTATGTATTGAAATTTGTCAGTAACTCTGTTCCATCTTATACCCAATGTCTTTATCACGTCATCATTGTTTATTACGTAAATATCTTCTGTATTTTCTTCTGTTCCTTCTATATACTTTATAAAATCATTATCGTTACTCGTCCATTTTTGCATTTTAAAACCTCCACTGAGCATCATTTTCGTAATCTGTGTATATTTTTCTCGAGCTTCATTAACATTATCACTTCCAGATAGCAGATCATCCATATAGAAATCATTCTTTACTATTTCTGAAGCTAAAGGATACATTTCTCTCTCATCATTTGCTAGTTGTTGAATTGTTTTTGTCGCTAAATAAGGTGCGCTTGCCGTGCCAAATGTTACTCTCGTAAGCTTATATTCTTTTAGTGCACCATCCTGTCTCCATAAGATTCTCTGTAGGTTTGCGCATTCATTTGTGACTTTAATCTGTCTGTACATTTTAACACAATCAGCAACAAAAGCTACTTTGTGTTCACGCCATGTCATCACAATATGTCTTAGATCACGCTGTATAGTTGGACCAATAAACATGTTATCGTTAAGTGAACTTCCATTCGAACCCTTCATCGAAGCGTCGAAGACCACTCGTAATCGAGAGGTAAGTTTATCCCTTTTCACAACGGCGTGATGAGGTAAGTAAAATATTTCTTTTGTAGATTTATTTAATTCATTTTCGTCTATTTCTTCCATGTGTCCTAATTCTTTGTATTCCATTAACACTTTTGTATACTCTTCATTTAGTTCTTTATCTTTGTTTAGTTTCCTCTCAAGTTGTTCTAACCTTTTCCTAGCTCCATCTTTCGTGTTTCCGTAGTCATAGTCTTTATCTTTTATTAGTGTGTCTACTATGTATCTTCCTGTTTTATCTCTTTTATGTGTTCTTTCGTAGATATTTTCACACTTTAGCTCTTCTTCTGTCATTCTAACTGTTCGTTTACAAGCTTCATCTGATTCTATTTCCCAAAATTTTTTTAGTAGTTTGTTTTCATCTTCTATATTTGTGATATGCATGCTTAAAACTCTCGTTTCAGGTTCAGCGTGGTTTGTATTTACTTCTCCAGATAGGATCCAACCCAGTTGTGTTTTTTGTGCTAAAGGTGTACCAGGTGGTCCAGTTTTTACACCACTTTGAATAATTCTGCTGTATACTGCAGCACCCAAAAGTAAGTCTATCTTTCCAGGGGTGGCGTATGTAGAATCTGCCAATGGCAGACCTTGTATGTGTGGCCAATTTGTAGAAACATGTTTTGATGGTAGCAGCCGAGTCAATGTTCTTAATACGTAAGCATCCACGTACAGCTTGAATTGTTTCTCTGTATTAGACTGTAACATGAATCTTACCATATAGTTAGTTTTTAAGGCCTGTGTATCTCCTATACCACTGATTGAACCGTCTATTGTTTTTCTCTTCAGACCGAGTATTTGCGTAGCAGATTCAGTTATAAAAGACCCCTCAGAGCCTTGGTCTATTAATGCTCTTAGTTGTATTTCTCTTCCGTTCTCTGCTCTAACTTTTACCATAGCCGTAGCTAGTAGTACGTTTGTTTTCTGTTTTGTAGCTATATATGTAATAACTTCTTCGTTTTTGTTTGTTTCTGTGGACTGTATGTGATTGTCAAAGTTTGAAGTTTCCCGTCTCTGACTGTTAGTGTATGCTTTGTTGATCTCGTTTATATTTTCAGGAGGTGGATGTATTAAAGAGTGATGTTTCTTACCACATGAATGACAACGAGCAGGGTGTCTGCATTGTTTTATACCGTGATAAGGAACTAAACAGTTATAGCACAACTGATTCCGTTCTATAAAGTTTTTCTTTTTGTCGTAGCTCAAAGTAGCGAATTGTTGGCATTTGTGTAGGTAGTGACCGTTGTTACAGTAGCTACATGTCTCTTTATTAGTTGTAGTTTTAGTTGCATGGTAGACTTTCTTGTCTATTGTATTAATGTTTTGTCTAGGACGCATGTTGTTTACTCTGCTTGATTGAATTCCTTCTAGTGATCTAAATTTTGTTTCTAAAAAGTCGGTTAACATTTGAATTGTAGGTAGACTATCATCATTATCTCTGTTTATTTTCTCTTCCCATTGTTTGTTTGATTCGGAGTCTAGTTTGTTTACTGTTAAATATATTATGATTGCATCCCAGTCTTTTGTCTTCACATCTGCACTGTTTAGTCCATTCAAACAATCCAGGGTAGTATCTAATAAATACTTTATAGCGTTTGCCGACGGGTGAACTATACTTCTTATGGACATTAACTTGTGTAAGTAAGCATTTACGATAACTCTTTTGTTACTAAATCTCTTTTTCAGCTTTTCCCATGCATGATCGTAGTTTTTATCTGTTATTGGTATATTTCTAAGTAAGTTAGCTGCTTCTCCCACTACGTTCATTTTCAAATAATGTAGCTTCTGGACGTTTGTTAATGACTGGTTGTCGTGTATCAAAGATACAAACTGATCATGAAAAGAGTACCACTCTGTATAAAGTCCGCTAAATGAAGGAATTTTTAGTGCGGGTATCTTTATTTCTACAGGTTTCACACTTTCTGACGAACTTGGAAATCCGCTGTTACTACTTTTGTTTTCTTGTTGCAGTTGTTCTATTGTGTCCATCATTGCGACTTTAGCACTAGTATATTCATCTTCCGCGGTAAAATACACTTTTTTCGTGTCGTATTCCGTAGAACTGAAAGTTTTCTTGTCGAAAGATTGAATTAGGTTAATATGGTTTGATCTCACACTACTCCAGTTATCTTCCAATAGTTGTAGCTTAGTTTTTGTATAATTTACATTTAATCTGTCCTTTGGAGTTTTCTTGAAGTTTGAATAAGCTCTTTTAATTTGATCCAACAAGTCTAACTGTGCATTAATGATCGCATCCATGTTTACAATTACGATTTTACAAGTATTTTTTAATCACCACGATGTTACACGTAAATTTCAAAGTTCAAATAAATGTGGGTAGTTCACAACACACTTTATGGAAGTCTTTGGTTGAATCGTCTAATTTATAGTTGTACCCGAAACACTAGTTTTAAGTATCTTTGTTTTTGTAATTTATTGTTATTTTTGTACAAACAAGCTAGTTATATTATTATTAGAGAAATCAAATTATAATTATTTTTGTTGAATAAAGTTATTGTTATTTTGTTAAGAGTTAAAATCAGACTTTATTTGTAAATACTGTTTACTTGTTATTGTTTACTTTTACACTTTGCGAAACGTCACTTTGTACTTTTGAAAATGACACTTTGTACTTTTTTATAAACGTCACTTTATACTTTTGAAAATGTCACTTTGCACTTTATAAAACTTCACGTTACCACTTAGATCACTTTTTTAACACTCACTTTACTATACTGACTGAACGGCCTACCTAACTAACTACTTTCGCGTACCCGGCTAGGAGGACCATGAACCGCCTACTTTGAGGTCCTCCCAAAAATAAAACGACGAGATCGGTTTGAGACGTATAATGAAAACTTAAAATGAATTACAATTTCGTGCCTTATACGTAAGTGTATGCGATTCTTGACACCGCCTTTCAGTCGTGTATTGATCTTAGCAAGCGCCATCTCTTGACGCTTTACGTAAGCATACTACACCCTTCACCCTTCTCTTCACGCTTTTTATCTTTTTGGGGTGTAAGGGGTGTCGAATAACATCATAAGACTTGAGACAACCAAGCTAACCTCACTTGCACGTAGTGCACCATGCTGAATAACGAATGAGCCAATGGCGAAAGCGGGGTGGTAGGGTTTTACAGCCTGACTGGGTCGCAACCACCATGTATATGGCGAAAAAACCAGTCATAGTAGTAATAAATAATAATAAATGTATTTATTTGACCTCACAATTAGATTCTTACAACTATACAATATTGTTTATGAACAAAAAAAAAAAAAAGTATACATTTTATAGAACTGTAAATTTATAGTACAAATTAATGTGAGGTCTGGAGTCTGACAAAGGTTCAAAGACCTGAACTACAGATCTCCAGACTCTCGTTCTCTAGAATGGAGCTTTATTCCAGTGATAGTGATTCGCTTCTGCGGGTCGCGTTTCGGGATCCGCCTGTGCATATCCAGCTTTTCGCAGGCCAGCATGACAACGGCAACCAGCGATGGATAGTGTGTCACTCGGTGGTCGCCATTGTTTTTGGTTTGTACTGTGCTTACCATCAGGCATAGTGCAGTCATTTTTGCCATGCTACTTTAAAAAAAAAATCATTGCAATTGTCATTAGAAAAATATTAAATTTTTAGATATTGTTATTCACAATGAAGTAATGTTTTCAGTGTTTGAAAACTTAATGGTAAAGATATAATACCAACATATTAACAACAAAGTAAGGACAATAAATATTCGGTTTACATACTGTCAAATGGCAGAGGATACACGGCGTATGGCGGTGGTAACTCGCACGGAGTGCATGTCGGAAGAGGCGCTAAGGGTGGAGCACAGAGGAGCTGATAGCAGAGAGGAGCCTGCAAAGGTGCTACCTCTGTCCCTAGTATCGGCAGCTGACTCATCTGAAATTTCATCACGTTATAATAATTTCAATCGTCAACGTTTGTATCCATATAATAGTGATTGATCTCGACAGCTCAGTCTTGCTTAACCGGTGATCTAGTATAGAATAAAAGTTGTGCATAGGGCACTAATATGGAATTTAAAATTTAACACGTTCCGCGCCACGTGTAGCACCGATTGTACACAATTAGAAAACTATTGAAAATGAAATAATTACTTATGTCATGTTATGTATGATCTTGTAACGTAATATTGTATGATAATACGTGATGTAGTCCGGTGAAGCTGTGAAAGACTGTCGGGTCAATAGCATAGACAGGTCGATTTTTTTTTTGAAAATACACCCATACACCCATGAAAGTAGATTTTAATAAGGTTAGACTATGGCTGGGGCAAATCCAACACCTATTTCTGCAACCCTCAGGGGAGCAACTAATCATGAATGGGCTCAAGACGGCAGTACTACTGAAACTATTTTTTTTAATATCATAGTAGGCAGACGGATAGGTGGGTCACGTGTGGGTTAAGTGATCAGCACCGTCCATAAACACTTGCAACACCAGGAGAGTCGTAAGTGCGTTGCCAACCTGTTTTGGGGAGAGAGGGAGTAAGAGAAGGGGAAGGAGAGGGGAGGTGAGCTTCCAGCGCTCTCACTGACCGATCGAAACGCAACAATGCAAGCACTGTTACTTCACGTCGGTTTTCTGTGAGAGGGTGGTACTACCCCGGTCGAGCCGACCCATTCATGCTGAAACCACTAATGGCTTCAGCGAAGCTCTACCACCGTTAGTTGTATTTATATACAGCTATATGTTGTCCACACAGGAATTATTCCTGTTTGTTAAATCGTAATATAAAAATAAACATTTTACCTGCTTCCTGACTGCCTGTGCGACTCGAAGGCGTCCGAGCGGAGAAAACATTACTCCCCCACTCTGAAAATTAATATATTATATGATTTATTAAAGACATAGTTATAAGTCATCTTCTTGTAACCGTAAAAAACTACTGGATAAATTTTGATTAATTCCATTTAGTTTTAATAAGGAACGAGGCAATGGTGAAAGCCGGGTGGTAGGGTTTTACAGCCTGACTGGGTCGCAACCACCATGTATATGGCGACAAAGCCCGTCATAGTGATTCGCTTCTGCGGGTCGCGGTTCGGGATCAGCCTGAGCATATCCAGCTTTTCGCAGGCCGGCATGACAGCGGCGACCGGCGATGGATAGTGTGTCTCTCGGTGATCGCCATTGTTTTTGGATTGTACTGTGCTTACCATCAGGCATAGTACAGTCACTTTGCCGTGCTACAATAAAAAAAAACTTAGACAACTTAGTCCTTATCTTTAAAAAACAGGATATCTTCATTTAATATAGAGTGATTTAAATTTTGAGAAACTTTTATTGAAGTTATACTTGAACTTGAAAAATGATGAGAGTAAATTTTTACGATGCGCGCGAACACCGTCACGAAAAACCGACACCCTGAAGTTAGCTATAGTCAACATTTTGTTTCTTTGTATTTGTTGTTTGTATTTCTTTGTGTTAAAACGTTCAATGTATTAAATACCGTTTTTGTATCGTTATTGTGGTTTTTTCTACAGATGTAGAATTTTTGAAAAGATTTTTATCTTGTTACGCCAACGAAGTATAACTTTTAACGCGTGTACATAAGTACACACACACTTTTTTTTTATAAGCATTACGCTTTCAGCGATGTGTGAAGAGACGCAAGCGGTGTGATGTGCATGTACAGGAGATAAGTAAACGGATAATATGTATGTGTTGTTAATGTTTACTAAAGAATCTCGCACGCAAATTTTTGCTTTAATTTTTTTTTTCCTTTCTACATAAAATATATTGCTCGGATAATAAGCAATGCAGACGATGTCGCGAGTATCGGCTAGTTCATATACATTTAGGGACGTAGTTATTTGATATTTTGAAAGATAGATTTTATCAAATCCTTTGACTATAATTTAAATGGAAACGTAATTTATATTTTCTTTAATAATTTCAATATAGTCATAATTATAAGTAACCGACTTAAAATGTATATAGTGCTATACGGTATGTATTTGTAAACGCGCAAGTAATAACATTTCGAAGCTTCTGACCGCTAAGTCTTAATAAAACCGTTTCAAAATACGCTAGAGCAGCTCGAACTAAACTATCAAGAAGAACATTGGAAAATTTATCATCACAATCCTATGATTTTGTTATGATGTTTTATTTCACATTACTCTAATTACAGTTTTGTAATCTTTGAAAAGATAACCAATAACAACATCATCAAACAAATGGTCCTTCGAGACAAATTTTTACATTCCCAATTGAATTTTAACGCTGCAAAATAAAAAAGGAACCATATTGAATGGACAAAAAAACTGATTTTTAATTTCTCAAACAAAAATCAATCACGAAAAACCGTCACGTCTTCTAAAAACCTTTTTTGAAGTCGACACTTAATATTTCATCGTCAGGAATCGGTTTTGTAAAGAAATAAAAAAATCAATAAAACCAAAATCGACCCTATTTACAATTGAACCCGGATTTTTCGGGGCGTGACTCAACTAAATTTAATATGACAAAGGCTAAAAGTACTTTCCTCTGTATATACTATAGTCGCGAAATAGTGTATAGCTGGTACGAATTAAGAATTTTTTTTGGGGGATCAAAAGCAATATCGTTCAATAATAATAAAATTGTCAAAGTATCTTTTGAAGTAATATTTTTATTTTATACTGTCATTTTGTAAAAGTTTGAATTTCTAAATCACGAATAACCTTTATAGTCGTGGATTGACAGGTGGAATATCAAGTCGATGTCTGGAAGACATAGAACTGGGGATTTCTCATAGTTTAATCGCCAATACGTCGTGGCCTGGCTTGGCGATTATGTTCATACCTTCCTTCGGGAAGAGTCCTTTGGCCTTGTATTGGGTCTCTTACAGGCTGATGATGATATAGATGTGTAAGTTTTAAAACAAAATCTTTTACTTTTTACCTTATCAATCAATCAATCAATGACTTTGACACGTCATTAATAAATGTTTATTATTTTTAGCCTCAGGTTTTTCAGGTATATTTCGTGTAATTTCGCTATTAAAATTACATCATGAAGAGATAAAGAACCACCATATATCAGGTGTAAAGCTTGCTATTGTGACACTTTTATGGGTGTCGCGTTGTAGGATTAGTCAGTGCCTGACCAGTAATCAAGAGGTATCGTAGGATATATATACTCGAGTACAGGGTGTTAAAGATCGCAGTTTCATTTTTCATGTTACAAGGTTTATCCATCCGCCGAGTTTGCGTCGAGTACCGATTATATCTCGGTATTCAAGGTACAAGGCGATCACTTTTATTTTGTTATGCTTTAATAATAGAAGAAAGCTCTTAAATAAAACAAAGATTTTATATTGCTTTTTCTTAGTACAGTTTACCGCAATTTATCTAAGGCCTAATTAAAATTCAACTTATTCCTAAATTTCGTAGCCTCCAATAGTGGTGCAAATATCACAAAAAAAATTGAAAAATTCTTCCCGTCGTTCATGACAGCTATATTTAGACTCATGATTATAAAGAAACAAATATAGGAACTGCAAAAAATAAAAGATTGCTATTTTAAAACCTTGAGGCTCTTTACTGACGCCTGACTACATACCTGGCCGAAAGGGTATCGACTGAGCCCGGTCAGCCGCTTTAAATAAGCCCATTTGGGGCTAATAGTGTATTCGGGGTTATAATAGCAGCTATAGACGAAATTTTAAGAACTCCATACAAATAAAAGAGTTTAGGCATTAACGCTAAAATCTTTACGGCTTTAACGTTTTGGTCGAATTTATATTTAATAAAAAGTTTTTCCGTTTTATGTAAAGCAATTTAAGCAATGATAAAATTAAAAAAGAAAGCAGTTACTATACTGATTACACCATAATACAGGTAAGACCGCTGAGAGAAGCTAGTATCTATCTATACTATTATAAATTATGAACATAGTGAAGATTGACGGTTTTATATTTGCCCACGATTACCACTAGATCTACCAGTTACACGTGAGAAACTCTACCCCCTGTTAACTTTACCCTCCTAATACATTCTTGATAATTTAATGTATGTCCGTAACAACTTTGAAAAGCTGGATTGTGTAAAAGACCGACATGATCTAAATACTAGAAACTGTAACAAACTTGCCCATGATATGATATGATATTGTTAGGTTTTACAACAAAGTCCCAAAGCATTATCGTGCTGTGAGTTTAAGCGTCATGTCAAGCAGGTTTTGGTGTCAAAAGGTTATTATAAAGTGTATCAATATGTAAACGATGGTGATATTTGCAATTGACTCCTTCCTGTGCATCCACTAAAAACGATTGTAACATGTAATATCATTACGTAGTATAAAACAAAGTCCCCTATCGCGTCTGTCTGTCTGTCTGCCTGTTCGCGATAAACTCAAACACTACTGAACGGATTCTCAAGCGGTTTTCACCAGTGGATAAAGTGATTCATGAAGAACGTTTTGGTGTATAATTTGTCAAGTTGTTTTTTTTATAATCAGGGCGCTATAACGTCTGCCGGGACTATAAATATACATATACATATCTTAAAAAAATGAACGCGATCGCGTTTTCGCTAATTTCTCTTGATGACTTCATAAGCCCATTATTAGGGCCCTAATTGAATAAAGGATTTTTTTTATTTAAATTTTTTTTACGGATACTATTGCCCATTTATTGACAAAGACTATAGACTATCAAACATCATGTTATGGCCCTTAAGAGCGAAGCAATTGCCATACAAAATGTAGGTTAGAAAGTGCAATAAGCAAGAACCAAGTAGTGGTGATACCTGCGTGTACATTATGGCGGAGGGTATCAAGAACCGATTATTTTCGAAAACGGCCCAACTGTGAAAGCCAACGTTAGTAAGGTATCAGATAGTTTTATAGTTTAAACGCAAGTGAAACGACGGTTTTCGTCAAGTTATAACTTTACAATATAACCTTTCAAATTAATATTTCTCCCCGGGAGTTATAAAACCGTTGGGATCCATTCCAATCCGTAGGCAACCCCTCAAATCCGTGAAGAGGATGAAAGTCGCGAAGTTACTAACAGAGAAAATGATTTAAGAAAAACGAGTATTTTGTTACATATTTTAAAAATATTTTAACATTGTATCTTTACGTTTATTTTTATCTAGTGTTTATATTAGTAAACTAATTGAAGCACGTTACTTTGTTATATTGAATTGAATTAGTTTTAGAGTTTGAGCACAATCGCATCTGATTTGACGATGTGTTTAAGATAGTAAATACGCTAAACCAGGAGGTGACTGGCTGCAAGTAGCACCAACAGGCTTAGCGACACATCCTCAACTTGAAGGTGGTAGCTAGCTAGGTGGAATAAGAAAGAGCCAAAACGTTTTGGTCGAATTTATATTTAATAAAAAGTTTTTCCGTTTTATGTGAAGCAATGAAAGATTAAATTTAAAAAAAAGCAGTTACTATATTGATTACACCATAGTACATGTAAGACCGCTGAGAGAAGCTAGTATCTATCTATACTATTATAAATTATGAACATAGTGAAGATTGACGGTTTTATATTTGCCCACGATTACCACTAGATCTACCAGTTACACGTGAGAAACTCTACCCCCTGTTAACTTTACCCTCCTAATACATTCTTGATAATTTAATGTATGTCCGTAACAACTTTGAAAAGCTGGATTGTGTAAAAGACCGACATGATCTAAATACTAGAAACTGTAACAAACTTGCCCATGATATGATATGATATTGTTAGGTTTTACAACAAAGTCCCAAAGCATTATCGTGCTGTGAGTTTAAGCGTCATGTCAAGCAGGTTTTGGTGTCAAAAGGTTATTATAAAGTGTATCAATATGTAAACGATGGTGATATTTGCAATTGACTCCTTCCTGTGCATCCACTAAAAACGATTGTAACATGTAATATCATTACGTAGTATAAAACAAAGTCCCCTATCGCGTCTGTCTGTCTGTCTGCCTGTTCGCGATAAACTCAAACACTACTGAACGGATTCTCAAGCGGTTTTCACCAGTGGATAAAGTGATTCATGAAGAACGTTTTGGTGTATAATTTGTCAAGTTGTTTTTTTTATAATCAGGGCGCTATAACGTCTGCCGGGACTATAAATATACATATACATATCTTAAAAAAATGAACGCGATCGCGTTTTCGCTAATTTCTCTTGATGACTTCATAAGCCCATTATTAGGGCCCTAATTGAATAAAGGATTTTTTTTATTTAAATTTTTTTTACGGATACTATTGCCCATTTATTGACAAAGACTATAGACTATCAAACATCATGTTATGGCCCTTAAGAGCGAAGCAATTGCCATACAAAATGTAGGTTAGAAAGTGCAATAAGCAAGAACCAAGTAGTGGTGATACCTGCGTGTACATTATGGCGGAGGGTATCAAGAACCGATTATTTTCGAAAACGGCCCAACTGTGAAAGCCAACGTTAGTAAGGTATCAGATAGTTTTATAGTTTAAACGCAAGTGAAACGACGGTTTTCGTCAAGTTATAACTTTACAATATAACCTTTCAAATTAATATTTCTCCCCGGGAGTTATAAAACCGTTGGGATCCATTCCAATCCGTAGGCAACCCCTCAAATCCGTGAAGAGGATGAAAGTCGCGAAGTTACTAACAGAGAAAATGATTTAAGAAAAACGAGTATTTTGTTACATATTTTAAAAATATTTTAACATTGTATCTTTACGTTTATTTTTATCTAGTGTTTATATTAGTAAACTAATTGAAGCACGTTACTTTGTTATATTGAATTGAATTGGTTTTAGAGTTTGAGCACAATCGCATCTGATTTGACGATGTGTTTAAGATAGTAAATACGCTAAACCAGGAGGTGACTGGCTGCAAGTAGCACCAACAGGCTTAGCGACACATCCTCAACTTGAAGGTGGTAGCTAGCTAGGTGGAATAAGAAAGAGCCAATCAACATGCTATGGTTTCACCACAATCTTTTCCTTCACCGATAGTTCCGACTCGGTTGCAAGGATTCGAACCAACGTCCTTCAAAACAAATCAAAAATACTTTATTCCGTTTAGGCCTAATAATAATAAGGCCTTTAGGAACGTCAAGACTACCACCGGCTCGGAAAATAGCCCACTCATCAAGACGAACCAGCAAGAAACTCGATCGGGTTTATCTTTTAGACATATATATTTAAAACACATTACACGTTACAATCGTTCCAGTGGATACACAGATAGAGGAGTCAGTTCTAGGCATCACCATCGTTCACATATTGATCCACTCTATAATAGCCTCTTAATACCAAAACCCGCTTGACATGGCGCTTAAACTTACAGTCTGGCGAATCGATAATACGTTTTAGGACTTTCGCAGATTTGAACTTACGTCGATAGAGATGCTGACCGAACACTTTACAGCTTACCCATAATAGCTTAGAAAACAATTTGCAGATCCAATTAATATGTTTAGTAATTGTGAACATCGCCCAGCACCTTGATAAAAATTTATCTTTTCTGTACACTTGTGCTTCTTCGCCAAGCTATTTTGAGAATAAAGCATAAATTAACTCGGAATAAAGAGTATATTTATAGTCCCGGCAGACGTTATAGCGCCCTGATTATAAAAAAAACAACTTGACAAATTATACACCAAAACGTTCTTCATGAATCACTTTATCCACTGGTGAAAACCGCTTGAGAATCCGTTGTTTTTTTTATAATCAGGGCGCTATAACGTCTGCCGGGACTATAAATATACATATACATATCTTAAAAAAATGAACGCGATCGCGTTTTCGCTAATTTCTCTTGATGACTTCATAAGCCCATTATTAGGGCCCTAATTGAATAAAGGATTTTTTTTATTTAAATTTTTTTTACGGATACTATTGCCCATTTATTGACAAAGACTATAGACTATCAAACATCATGTTATGGCCCTTAAGAGCGAAGCAATTGCCATACAAAATGTAGGTTAGAAAGTGCAATAAGCAAGAACCAAGTAGTGGTGATACCTGCGTGTACATTATGGCGGAGGGTATCAAGAACCGATTATTTTCGAAAACGGCCCAACTGTGAAAGCCAACGTTAGTAAGGTATCAGATAGTTTTATAGTTTAAACGCAAGTGAAACGACGGTTTTCGTCAAGTTATAACTTTACAATATAACCTTTCAAATTAATATTTCTCCCCGGGAGTTATAAAACCGTTGGGATCCATTCCAATCCGTAGGCAACCCCTCAAATCCGTGAAGAGGATGAAAGTCGCGAAGTTACTAACAGAGAAAATGATTTAAGAAAAACGAGTATTTTGTTACATATTTTAAAAATATTTTAACATTGTATCTTTACGTTTATTTTTATCTAGTGTTTATATTAGTAAACTAATTGAAGCACGTTACTTTGTTATATTGAATTGAATTAGTTTTAGAGTTTGAGCACAATCGCATCTGATTTGACGATGTGTTTAAGATAGTAAATACGCTAAACCAGGAGGTGACTGGCTGCAAGTAGCACCAACAGGCTTAGCGACAGATCCTCAACTTGAAGGTGGTAGCTAGCTAGGTGGAATAAGAAAGAGCCAATCAACATGCTATGGTTTCACCACAATCTTTTCCTTCACCGATAGTTCCGACTCGGTTGCAAGGATTCGAACCAACGTCCTTCAAAACAAATCAAAAATACTTTATTCCGTTTAGGCCCTAATAAGGCCCTTATGAACGTCAAGACTACCACCGGCTCGGAAAATAGCCCACTCATCAAGACGAACCAGCAAGAAACTCGATCGGGTTTATCTTTTAGACATATATATTTAAAACACATTACACGTTACAATCGTTCCAGTTGATACACAGATAGAGGAGTCAAATCCAGGCATCACCATCGTTCACATATTGATCCACTCTATAATAGCCTCTTAATACCAAAACCCGCTTGACATGGCGCTTAAACTTACAGTCTGGCGAATCGATAATACGTTTTAGGACTTTCGCAGATTTGAACTTACGTCGATAGAGATGCTGACCGAACACTTTACAGCTTACCCATAATAGCTTAGAAAACAATTTGCAGATCCAATTAATATGTTTAGTAATTGTGAACATCGCCCAGCACCTTGATAAAAATTTATCTTTTCTGTACACTTGTGCTTCTTCGCCAAGCTATTTTGAGAATAAAGCATAAATTAACTCGGAATAAAGACTCGAGAAAATTCTAAAGAAATAACTGAAAACACTGACGATTAGTCCGAGAAATACCACAAGGTTAAATTGCGCCAAATAATAATTATGGTATCTACATATTGTTACATAATGTCATTGAAACCATTTCTTAAAACTCATTCAATAGAAAGATCATAATTTTATACAAAAGCGTAAACTTACTGACCCATCGGACAATATCATCTCTCTCAATACCTCTGGCGTATTAAAAGGTTTACCGAGAAAAACTTCTCAGAGAATGAATACCTTCGCAATATCGAAAGAACTCTTTCCGACCCACTGACTCAGCGATTAAATTTCATATTAAAATGAATAAATCGAGACGTCCCTCGAACCTTCTATGACTTTATTCTCTTTCATATACATTCAATATTCGCCTATAATCTCTTCTAATGATAAAATGGTTCAAAGCTAAACCTACAGGAACTGACTTTCATAACAACTGCCAAAACATACCTACAAGGTCTTGTTGGAGTTTTTGGCGGGATCTCGGTATATCATGTAGTGGATTTTATATATCATTCATAACCTTGTGTTATTTGCCTCTAAATTTGTGGTGTTTTACGTAATATACTTTGGTTATTGTGCAAAAGTAAAGTGGATGGGAAATAATATCACGGAGTATGGATTCTGAGATGCAACTAAAACTCCCTGGAAAGTTCTAACAAGAGGGCGACTATCTTGTTAGATCATCGAAATTATCGAATGGAACTTGTAATACCTAATAACCTAGTCGATAGTGGCAGTAATAATCTACTAGAAGATTGGTTGCAAAAAATAAAATAAAACAAAGATTTTGTTGAAGGAACTTCAATTTATGGAAGATAACAAGACAGGAAGTGCTTTTAAAATTATTTATAATCATTTTTCACCACAATGTTTTTCTTCCCTGAAAGCTGAGGCTCACAGTTCCCATATTAAGCCTAAGTCGATCTATGCTGTGTAAATACATATTACATTTGATTTTTATATATGAAATAACTAAGAATCGAAATTACTCTACGCAAATGCATTTACTGGAAGAACAGTATGGATACAACTTTTTTTCAATATTGTAAAATATTATAATTGACATTAGTCAATGTTGGGAACCCTAAGTAGTCAGTTTATGAAAATCCAAACAACAAACATGTAAGAAAATATTTAAAAAGATATATACAGTTCACTTCAGGATTGACAAATATAGAGAAGATAATCCAATTTATAAAATGTTTGTATAGATAAGTTTTGGATACCCCTGTCAATCTGAAAGTTTTTCAATCATTGTTAGAAATTTGGGTCTCAACCAATTGTTTGCCTGAGGGTTAGTATTCAGAGGATATTTATTATAATAATTCTAAATATCAGGAACTTTGGCCAGTATGTCTCATGCAGTATTTTATACAATTCCCAAATACAAATTCATCAACCAGTTTTGTTGGATTACAAATGTTATTTTAAACTTACTGCTCGACGCTTAGTGTCAGTAATACCTAATGGAAGTTGAGAATGAAGCCGGTGATATAAAGCATTCTTTCAGGAAAGGCTTATTCACTCTTCTTTTGAATACCTTTATGTTGTGTCAATTAGGAAAAGGAGATGCAGATTTAGACACGTATTACATTCTTTAGTGATTGTAGGACTTGTTACAAAACATAACAATAAAATCGAATATATATATATTTTTTTTAATTCTTTTTTTTTAAGGGTTTGGTCACAAAGCGACCATGCCACCCTTATTGGAAGGCATATATAATAAATACTACACACATTTAATCACAAATGGCAGCAATGTTTGCCTAAAGTTCTCACTAACTGTGTGCGTTTAAAGAGATGTTTGAAGTAGATGGTAAAGAATAGCAACATGTTTGGCTTCAGGTTTTCAATTCTGTTCAGGTTGATTATACTTAGACTAGATATTAGGTGGACTGCAGTTGTAGGAACAACTGAATGTAACTTGGCAACAAACTTACGAGAATTTGATAGTAGATATGGCTATTTCCCAAATTTTAAAAAATATAATAAATGAATTAGTTGAATTTAATAATGACAACGATAAAGAGGATAAATGGTACTTAGTAAGAGAATAAAATAAATAGAGATAAAGCAGTGTCAGCTAAAACGAAAGCATATATTTAAGCAGGAGCAAACCAAAATTATGTAAGAGTTAGATCATTAAAACGTTTTAAAGAGGCTAAGCCAGGAAAGAATAAAACTCTACAGAAGATCTAAGAAGTACTGACAAAGTAGAAATAGTAATATATTCTAATGAAATGCCTTACATAGTAATCAAACTCTAGATCGCTCGTGACAAAATTTAGAGAGAAAACTACCTAATTTCCTTTTCTGTTTCAGATGAGGTCCTTTGATCCAAATTTAATGGATTGAGTGAATGCCCCACGTAGTAATGAGTTTGAGTAATATCCGAAAGATGCTCGACAGGACGTGACAGGATTTCAGATGTTTCTCGTAATAATGTTATTGTTACGCCATCGACAACGCACCGGCTTTGGATTTTATGAGTTGGGAAAATCAAAGCGATCACTGAAACTCATGGTAGTAATTTAAAACCAAATTTTAACTATTAAAATAGTAATTCGATTTCGTTCACGTGATAATCTACCAAGGAAACGTGTTTATCTGGTTTGTTTTTTTTTCTCGAACTGTCTAGGCTATTTGTCTTTTTGGTGGCCTCTACAGCTTCACCGGACTACGCGTTTTATCTGGATTAAGCATAAGCTATTTTATAGTCTTAATTACAATTTTTATTAATGTTTAGCCTTTGTATACATAGTACTAGCTGTGCACGCGACTTCGTCCGCTTGTAGCCTAATGTATAATAAAAAACGGTGACTAATAAAATCATCTGAATGTGTTAAATCCATTTACTTATCTACTTTCCCTCCTACTTAAGTCGCATCGTCATTAAAATTGAAATAACTTTTGATAGAGTGAACCGATTTTAATAAAACTAAGACTATTTATGTTACTGGAGGATATGATTTATTTTTTTCTTGGTGAGGTTTTATCGTGAACGCAGTACTTTAGCAGTACTGCGTATCCAAACAAACTGACAGACAGCCAGAAAAACATTTCTAAAAATGATTTAAATGTATTTTATTACTTATTCCTACATACCTGCACAATTTTTTTTGACAAAAATGTTATAAATACAAACACGTTACATTTATATTCTTATTATATGTATAGGAGATCTTCAATTGTTTAATTGTTAATACTAATACAAAGCATCAAAGATCAAATAAATTACACTATTTTATTAAAACGACTCGCGCGCCATCTATTGTGTGAGTACTAATAACAACTATTTTTATTCAACTCAATCGGCTCTACACATATATTAATTATCATGAAAAATTAGAAACTATATATATAAAACTACTAGCCTGACCCGTGCAACTTCGTCTGCATCAAATCGGTTATCACCGGTTTCAATTGTATATTTAAATGCGAAAAGTTTTAATAAACCTCAAACCCGATTGCAGCCACACCTACTGTTTCCAATTGTAAATCCAAACTATCAAGGGACTCACTCAAACATATACCCAGACGATATGTGAGAAATATTTTAAAATAAGCCTACAACTCGTTCGTAGCATCATCTACCGGGTTTAATTAAAATAAAAACTAACCTACGTATATTGACGGCAATGTAAAAAAAGTTTGAGTTCTATGGACCGCCAGTTGGAACGAAGTTCCTTTCTCTTTTTTGTAGTCGTTTACTATACAGTCAGTATAGTTTACGTTATAAAATATCAAGTTGAATTATATATATAGTTAAATTGTAAATTAAACGGTAAAATATATTCATAAAATAAATAATGGTAAATTAAACACTGAATGATATCATAACTATTTTCAACTTGTACTAAAACTTTTTCACAC
>MU159770.1:63200-77968 GCA_015888305.1 Antheraea pernyi
TACAAAAAAGATAACGATCAATAGAACAAATAAATTAATGTACCTATTCCTTGCTCATTTCATACAACTTCGTATTTAAATAGATAATTTCAACTTGTACGTGTTTAATAAATAAAACTTTCACTCAAATAGAACTTTTGCTTTATCTGTAATAAATAAAACTTTAAATTCCCCATTTTATACGAGGCTAAAACGCTATCTGCGAAAAGCCAAAAAAAAAGAAACCTCATTCCTTTAGTCTATGGCCGATCGTCATTCTTAGATGCGCGCGCAAACTAATTAATTTTTCCCGCCATAGCGAAAAAAAATTCACAACTCGTTGTCACTGTTGAACTTATAGTTATTTATTAATTAAAATGTTCACAAGTACTAGTTATGAAGAAAATGATTTATGTTGTACACCGCCCGATATAAGATGTGAAGCTCTTAACGTTATGGAATGTTTACTACCTGAAAACTCCAAGGAAAAATATCTATTAGCGTATCAAAATTTCATACAATGGCAAAATAACAAGAATACGCAGTCTTTTTCAGTAAATGTGTTCATGGCGTACTTTAAAGAATTATCTTCTAAGTACAAACCTAGCTCTCTGTGGTGTATATACTCAATGTAAAAAAGTTCAGTCCGAACAAAGAATGGAGTGGACTTAAAAACATATTCTAGTTTGTCAGCTTATCTAAAGAGATTATCCGATGGATTTAGAAACAAGAAATCAAAGGTTTTATCGTCTGACGACGTTGAAAAATTTATAAAAGATGCTCCAGATAACCAATATCTGGCTACTAAGGTTAGTTAAATTAATTTTAAATATCTACGCGACTTTAGACTGTGTTGTGTGTTGAACTTAATTATTGTTTCTTTTTTTCAGGTTGCTTTAATATTTGGTGTAACTGGTGCATGTAGGATACAAGAATTAACAAATATAACTGTAAAAGACATAGAGCACCATGGCCAGATGCTTTTAGTGAAGATACCTATCACGAAAAATAAAATACCGAGGTCATTCATCATACACGGTCCATTCTATGACATTGTTAAGAAGTATGAAAGTTTGCGTTTACCAAAAACAATAAATGACCTTTTCTTTCTAAATTACCAGAATGGTAAATGTACCTGTCAGCCAATAGGTAAATCGCTAAGTTATTAGGTTTAGCAGATGCTGAGAGCTATACTGGACATAGTTTCAGAAGAACTTCAGCGACATTGCTGCCTAATTCAAGAGCTGATATAATGACTTTGAAGCGTCATGGTGGGTGGTGATCTAGCAATGTAGCAGAATCATACGTAGAAGATTCCATACAAAACAAGAAGGAAATTTGTGCGAAAATCACAAAAAGAATTAGACTTGATTCTGAGGCACATCCTACTGGTGAAACGCCAAGTACATCCAATGATTGGATTTCACCTACCTACACGAATAATGAACCATCTCAAATAACAATAGAACATGAAAGTATTTCAATAAATAATCTATTTGATAAAACCGCCATGCCATCAAAAACAGTTCATTATAATTTAACTAACTGCACATTTACTAATTGTTTCTCTAAATAAACTTTTTATGTACTAAATAAAATATTTTTTTATTATTATTTTCTTCACAAGTGTGTTGAAAACCGTCGTATAATATACACATGTGTATTGGTGATTACCGTCCTCGGGTCTCAATGGCGCCTAAGCGGTAATCACCAACATTACACACTTGTCCCATAATATACTATTCATATTAAAGACCAGATTCTCGTTCTTCCAACGTGGCTGGTTCTTATACTAAGGTGTCGCAAAAAAGTCTAGTTACGTTAACCACAATTTTTTGTATTTATCCTAGAGAACTCCCTCCATTTTATGGGAAAAAAGTATCGTAATATTAGGTATATTTAGTTATATATTAAGTAATATTAGGTGTCAAGTTTCGTCAAAATTGGTTCAGTACTTTCAGAGTGATACGTGTTCACAGGGACAGAAAAACAGACAGACAGACAAAAATTGTAAAAAGATTATTTTTGGCTTCTATATCGATAACAAAGTCCACCCCTATCAAAATTTTCAAAAAATCTTTAATGTACAGATTTGGCTCTGTTACAGCTTTATTATAGTATACTAGCTGACCCGTGCAACTTCGTCTGCACCAAATCCGTTATTACCGGTTTCAATTGTATTTTTAAACGCAAATAATCTTAAAAAACCTAAAACTCGATTGCAGCGACATATAGCACTTCCAATTGTGAATCGAAATTATTCAGGGTCTCACTAAAACATATACCCAGTTGGTATGTGAGAAATCTTTTAAAATAAGCCTAGCACTTGTTACTATAAAAAAAAAATCTTTCGTAAATAATAACGATCTCACTGAAACCGTGGAAAGACGTTTTACCAGCAATTACGAACGAGTTATCGTTGTTGTTGTTTAAAAAAAAGTCTAATATGACCCCTGGCAACGTTAAAAACGAAGAATATAATAACTCAAATTGGAAACTGATAAAATAAGACGGAAAAAGGTCGAAGTTAAATATACACAGAGAGATTTACCACCGACCCGGGAACGTTTCATGGAAGGGCAAAGGTAAACATCGATTTTTGCACTACCTACCGTTATTTTTCAAGTCCCCAGCGATCTGTGGAATCATGTACTATATTTCTATGCCCTATTTCAGTTGAGAACGAACTGATGTTGATTTTATACTCCACCGATATTTATTAGTATTATTTATTGTTACATGTCAGCATCTTCGCCCGTGGAAATAGCTAAATGATTTGCCATAAACACTTTTACGTTCATAGTCTTAAGTTTGCTTTTCCAGAAACATGTATTTCTACCTTCTTTATACAGAATGAAGGTAAAATAAATTATTCATTACTGCTTGCCCTGAATTTCGTATTTGTAAGCGTGAAGCACGAGTTAATAGGTCATGTATATTTAGCCCTCTCCCTTGCGTCGCAAGGGACCATATTCAGGAAGAAAGATTTTGACCAGTCATCGCTATGATAGCAGTATTGGAAAAACAATTATTCATATGCGAACGATGGTTCTGACGTGTTTTTGGAAGAAAATGCGAAAACACAGATTATTAATAAATCTTTCGTTAGTGTAGCTTATCGAAGGAAATATAATATAAATGTTACAGAAATAATGACGTCAAAGATTTTACAATAGGTATTTTTTGAAGTTAAAACTTATAGTTTCTCGTCAGCGATATGTCCCTAGCGTGACCGACCCTACTGCGCTTGCGTGGCTTGCGACAGACTAGCGACGCGTAGTCATGCTGCTTGTGAATACGTAATGTTTGCATTTCGCAGCTCATCATATGTTTTATTGATTAATAAACTGTTTCATCTTTATATATAAATTTCTTCTGTACGTGTGTATGTCACTGAAATCCTCCTAAACGGCTGGACCGATTTTGATGAAATTTTGTCTGCGTGTTCCAGTGGATCCGAGAATGGTTTAAATTCACTATTGTTAATGACTACGTCCGGTACCGCTATGACACACCCGAGAGGCGAGACTACAACGTCACCCGGGGAACCACTATTGACCTGAAATTAGCTATAGTCAACACTCTGTTTCATTGTATTTGCTGTTTGTATTTCTTTGTATTAAAACTTTAAATGTATTACATGCCTTTTTTCTATTGTTAGTCTCGTTTTTTCTACAAACGTAGAATAAGGCGAAAGACAAAATTTTTGAAAAGATTTTTATCTTGTTACGCCAAAGAAGTATAACTTCTAACGCGTGTACATACGCATGTACATGTAAGTACACACACACCTTTTTTATTATCAAGGCAGTTCAACGTCCGCCGAGCTCGCTTGTAAAAATATATAATTATTGCTCTCAGAGCCAATAGATGTAAAAACCAGACTTATGTTAATAATCATAGTTTACAAATTACGAAATTTAAATAATTCAAACTATAAATGATATCGAAATTCAAAAAGAAGACAGTTATACCATTGTTTATGGATTTACACTTTTGTTGGTTGGTATTCCTTATGTATGCCTCGCCATTTAAAAAAAATTACTCTACCGGTTTTACCTTTGGCCACAATCTCTCACCTGATGTTAGATGAGGAAATGGTCTGAGATGGTAAACACGCCAAATTTAGAGGGAACTGGCTCTTAAATGCAGCTGTCGGAACACACCAACATGTGCTTAGCGATATATTGTTAACTTGAGGGTAGTAGCTAGCTATGTGGGTTCAGAAAACGTTCTACCGTCATGCGATTATTTTACCAATGAATCAGTGTCTCTTTACTACTAGTTTCTGCCCGCGACTTTGTCCGCATGAACAGTAACTTTCTGATCACGCTAACTATAACTCGCGAGTTCATTTACGTAAGAGGTGACAATATTTCTAAATAATACGTACGTTAACCCCGATTTTGAAACATTCTTAATTGGTGCTCCACTCCTATTGGTTTTATCATGATGATATATCTATAATAGCCTTCGTCAATAAGTTACCTATCTTACACTGAAAGATTTTTTCAAATCTGACCAGTAGTTTCTGAGATTGTGCGTTCAAGCAAACAGACTCTTCAGCTTTATCATATTACTAGCTATTCCCGCGTCTTGGTCCGCGTGAAATAGTTACTTTGGGCGAATGCTAATACGTAGCAAAAACTCTCAAAAGAAAAATAACCATTTTGAAACTTTCTTCATTGGTGCTCCGCTCATATTGATCTTAACGTGATTATATTTAGCCTATAGTCTTTCTTAGTCAACCAAACAAACAAACATACAAACCCTCCGTCTTTATAATATTAAGTATAGACAGGAAGGAAATAAATCAAGGTTGCTCCGTCCTTGGGTCTAAAGTCGGAAAATATGGACTAAGGAAATGAAATGAAGTGATGATTGGCACTTTTGTTAAATGTCATCCATGGATAGAAAATATATTTTTAAGTGAATATCTTTGATAGCCAATTTTACTTCTAACAGAGTATTATGAATATAATAAAGCGAATTAGTTATCTTTCATTGTATACTAGCTGTACTAGCGACTTCGTTCGCGTGGAACCTTATGTAAAAAATAGTAATGAATAAAGCCATCTGAATGTATAAGTCCATTTACTTACCTACTTTTATCTCGTTCTTACACCGTGTCGTCATTAAAATTACAATAAAGTTTGATATAGTGGACCGATTTAAATGAAACAAAAACTAAGTTATTCTCGAAGATATGTTTTATGATATTAGTGGTTTTATTGTAAGACAAGTACTTTAGCAGCATAGAGTAACAAACCTACGCGTAGTTAATGTAAGCGGTTTCATAATTCTATGTTTAGCAGTGATGCATGTTCATATAAACATACAGACAGACAGACATTTCTAAAAATTATTCAAATGTATTTTATTAGTTATTCCAAGACACCTGCAACAAGTTTTTGTCACGAAAATTGAAATGTACAGACACGTTAGTTTTACTTTCTTATTATATGTATAGACATATAGATTTTTCAAGAGTCGAATACGGAACTTTTGGCGGTATCTTGGAATGTTATGCAGAGGATTTTATATTTTATTCATAATCTTGTGTATTTTTTTAAATATAATATTTGATTCTATACTTTGTAATATTTGTGGTGTTTTATGTAATATAGTTAAGTAGTTGTGCATAATGATGGTATTATATAGTGATATTATAACTGAAAAGGTACTGACTGTACGTCACCTACGTGATATAATGACAAAAAAATGGCACAAAAACTCACACAACATAAACTGTCAAAGATAAAATTAGAAAGTAAGATGGCATATTCTCAATATCGGTGGTGAAAGAGACATAGTTATATGTTGCTTAAATACGGGCGGATTTACGGGGCAGCCGTTGAAAAGAAGCCAGCTAGCCAAGTTTTAACAAGACACTGTTTAAACGCTTGTGACGTATCTATAGTTATAATATTCTGTGCAAGTGAAGAGGTAATGGGAAATAATACCACGCAGTCTGGAATCTGGTCTGACATAAAAACTCCCTAGAAAGTTCTAAGACGGCCGCCATCTTTTCAGTTCGTTGAAAAGTTCGAAAAAACTTTAAATATCACTCAACAAAGGCAGTAATAATTGCCAAAAAAACGAGTTGAGTACAAAACTTAGGAATCTATAATTGTTATTTATTTATCTTCAGGTTTCGATGTTATATAAATAATACGTAATTATTTAATACGTATCTATCTAGAGATATCTAGAGCGGTTATAAAGTTCGGCGAAGATAGTTAATTCTATCACTATAAAGATACACTCTTTGGCAAAAGAAACTCTATAATGTTATCACTTAAAAACATTTGACTACGACAGATAGATGTAATCCGTTATATGTAATTGTTTGTGTTCTGGTATACATAGTTAAATGAAGTGTAAATGTAATTTGAAATCGAAGAAATCTAAGCAAACACTATTACCAATAAAAGCATTTTTCCAAACACTCCATTCAAACAAAGGTACGGATACCGGCCTCCTTAAGACGCTGAGGAATTGTTTCAAACGCCCTCTCAATGCCGCGAGGCAGCTTGGACCTCTTCAAAGCGTTTTTTCTCAAGCACTCTCTTTGACTTTCTAGTATGGCTTTCAAAAGTGTGAGAACTTTGCCATGAAAGAGATTTAAGGTAAATAGCTGTCTTAAAATACTAGCATTCGCCACTGGATTCACTCGTAACGTGTCATCTATACGCAATAGTAATTATCCTCTCGAATCGAATGGATGGAAGAACTAATCATAGTCAAACTTTATATACATAAATAGCTGACTCAGTCACACGTTACTGTGGCTTAGCTATTGTAAAAGAAATTCATAATTAAAATGTGGCGCCTTCTATGGGATATATATATAAGACACTTTATTATAATTCGGTTTTAAGAGGCACAATAAAACTCATTTGTTTCTCTGAAAAATGAAGTATGAAATTTTTATTTTTCAAGTACTTTCCATACTTGTACAATATTTACATAATAACACTATCTTACCTGAAAAATGAAGAAACGACAATAAAAGTTTATTGTTCACCTCTCAATTTGTACAATTTAATAAAACACAAAATTATTCTCGCAAAAATAAATTCAGCATGCGTTCTTCGTCTTTTAGAAAAATGACAGACCGTTTGACAAACGTCGAACAAACATTGCGCGCGCATATTCACCTTAAAGAAATAATTTTCTTTACATATATAATAGTCGGCCCTACAGTTTTCTGTCAACAAACTAATTTATAGCGCCATCTGTTCGAGATCGATGAAACTTACTATAAATAGCAATAAGCAACATTGACAATCACTTAATTTGTAATTAAAAAAATATTGAGGCCATTAATCGAAATATAAATTATTCTATGTCTCAAATTGGACCAAATCATATATATACCAAAGCGCCATCTGTTCGAGATCGATGAAACTTACTATAAATAGCAATAAGCAACATTGACAATCACTTAATCTGTAATTAAAAAAATATTGAGGCCATTAATCGAAATATAAATTATTCTATGTCTCAAATTGGACCAAATTATATATATGACAACGTTTGATGAAGATCGGTTGAGTAGTTTCGGAGTAGACAAACATCATAACACTGAATATATATATATAGGCAATACTATTATTAATTTTATAAGTATAAAACTCCGTAGAAAAAGTAAACTATTTTTGGTTTTGATTTTGAAATATATATATGCTTATATATATAATTCTTCTGTCCGTGTATGTGATTGAAGTCCTAAACGGCTGGACAGATTTTGATGAAATTTTTCTGTGTGTTCAGGACAGGTGGATTGAAGAATGGTTTAAATTCACTATTGGACACAGTAGGTGGCACTCTAGTTTGATTTGTAGGATTTTTTTTTTATTATCAAGGGAGGACAGCGTCCCCCGCACCCGCTAGTATACTCGTATATATAAGATTGAAGTCTGTGATAGTTTCCATAAAAAACAAAACCAATTTCTCAAAACAAAATCGCGGGCTCCAACAAGTATGTCGTACAATGTTACATATGTTAATATTTTATCAAATTGATAAGAGTCATCGGTTCAAATTCCACACGGGGTAAATATTTGTGCGATCCACAAATGATTGTACTAAATATGGGTATACTTTGTATTAATTTATATTATGTTTGTAAAATCATACGCGACACAGGGTTTAAAGTTTGTCGATGTTATTACAAAAAGTTAAATACGTATTGAATACTTGCTTTAAAAAGGTTTGGTATTAAATACACCGCACTCACCCGAGGCAAGTTCGCGCTATCCTTTTTTGCAAGTCAAACCTAACGTAACCAAAGCGAAACAAAAGACCAAGATGGCGAACATTCAGCGACCGCGGTGCATTTAATACGAAGCCTTTTTAAAGCAAGTATTCAATACGTATTTAACTTTTTTGTAATAATACCGTGTATGTTCACAACACATAGATTATATTTTGTAGTGAGTGCTTAATTTTTTAAGTGACAACTTCTTGAGGCATATAGAGTAGTGAACGAAAGTAAAAATAGAAAAATCATTTTTCGAACGGTATGAGTCTTCTTAAAATAACAAATATCAACAAGAAAATAGCAATAACATGTAATTAACAACAACAAAATTATTCTGAATGCGACTGTACAAGTCGCCTCTCTCTATACATCTACAAAAAACGAATGTAACTTTATATATATATTATGTGGTAATAATAAAAAAATATGTTATGTTTTATAAAAAATGAACCAGATCGAGTTTCTTGCCGGTTCTTCTCGATGAGTGGGTTGTTTTCCGAACCGGTAGTAGTTTGAGATTCATAAGTGCCTTCTCAGGGCCTAAATTGAATAAAGATTATTTTGATTTTAGCTGCAGCTAACACTGACACTGACACACGTATCAAAGTGGGTGCCATAGGAACGCGGTACGAGCGCAGGCGAGCCTGTTCCTGCTTCATTTTTTTCGCGTCCTTCTGATACCTAAATTTGTGTTCGCGCTTCTACTTCAGAGCGGTCATAAACTTTGACTCGAATTATAGTCATAATAAGCTCGTCTTCTTCAAGACCAAGTTTAAACGGCTCATGGTCCAATGTTGCCTACAACACTTTTCCTACAAAAATAGGTGTGGTATGATACTCTCACAGTAGAAACTTACAGAGGTTATGTTACTCTAGATTATTAAATAAACGTTCTTAGCGATACGTTTTACCTGAACGCCAAAAATTTGGGACTTGAGTTTTTACTTTTAATGTTTTATGTAAACCCAAAAAGGTATTTGAATAATATCTATATATTAATACGTGAAGCGGAAACTTTGTACCCCTTTCTACGTGAATTTCGCGAACAGATGAACGTGAAATTTGGCATAGGTAAAGTTTATATGGAGGAGAAGTACACTAAGCTTTTTTTTAAATCTAAAATGCATTACAAATACATTAGATTAATTAAAATAAATATTACGCACACTACTACTTCAATGACATACAACATATACACACATGTAAATGAAAAAGACGTTTCGCCTTCCGTCATTTTAGTCTTACGTTCCAATCAGCTTTTTTCATCCTACATTCAATATTTCTAACATGACTTACGTTCCATACCTCACATGTACTTTGAAATTAACTGGTAAATTGTATTAATTAATTTTATAATAATATAATATGTAAATTCATAATATACATTAATAATTTATTGGTAAATAATTTATCTTTAGTAAATTTATGAAACCACTGAAATAATGATTATTCTCTTATTGAATTAAATTATGGTTGAATCTCGACCACTAGGCGACCAATAATAATTTATAAATTGCTCTATAAGAGACACGTGTAATTAAAATAAGATTAAAGAAAATGATAATTATATCAGTGGTTTCCTAAATTTACTAAACATAAATTATTTATGAATTAATGATTAATGTATATTATGAATTTACATATTATATTATAATATTATAAAATTAACCTACAATTTCAGCAGTTAATTTCAAAGGGCATATAAAGTATGGATCGTAAGTCATGTTAAAAATATTGAATGTAGCGCATAAAATGGTAATTGGAACGTAAGAGTAAAGTGAAGGATGTTAAAAGGTCTTTTTCATTTACATGTGTGTGTGTATATGTTGTGTGTCATTCAAGCTGTGGTGTGAGTAATGTATATTAATTTATTATGTTTTAATGCATTTTATACATAAAAAAATAGCTTTGTGGACTTCTCCTCCATATAAACTTTAACTACATTAAAATTCATGTTCATCCGTTCGCGCAATTCGCTTAAAACGGGGTACAAAGTTTTCGCTTCACGTATTAATATACCTAGTATTGCCATAAATACTGAAATAAAGAACAAAAACATTTTCTATTGCAAATAATTTTTATTACTTTTACAGTATGATAGTTTAATACATAAATATTAAACAATTTAAAAAGCTTATTCGAAGTGATCTCCATCGGCTGCAATACAGTCCTGTAAACGTTGAGGCCAATAATTAATAGAAGCACACCCTCTTTCCATGGGAAAATTCTTCACTACTAATAGCACGGATTGTTTTACGGACTCCAAATTATCATGGCGTTTAGAGCAAGCCGTACTATCTAAAACTGAACATAAATCATAATCTAGCAGATTAAGATAGGGACTAGACGACGGCCAGTCTTCAGTCTTGATGAAGTCCGAAAAGTTCGTTTCCAATCAAAGCTGCGTAGACCAAGCTTTATGACCCGGCGTCGAGTCTTTCTGGAAAGACTATTCTTGGTTATTGAACATGGTGTTGTTAAAGAACTTCACTACCTTCTCAAGAATGGTATCTTGAAACACTTGCGCCGATGTTTTGATACCATTCTCACCAAAATATGGCTCAGTCACTGCTTCATAGCTAATACCCTACCAAACCATCACTGAAGTCGGATAGGGCCCACGTTGCACTCTGTCGACTAATTGGGAAGCTTCCTTAGTGTTTTGAGCATAAATACGGTTATTTTGTTTGTTAAAATGTTGCTTAATTGTAAAATTTATCTCATCCGTAAAAAAAAATATCTGTGATAATAGTATATATATATAGTGTAATAGCCCGGTACACAAACATTTTACTAATTCCAAGCGTATGGAGAGTTTCAAATATTGCATTTGGCTCCATACCTACTTTGGGTAATGCAATCACAGCGATTCGGTTCTCTTTATCACCCCACTCCATTTTAATATCGCAAAATATTGTACAATGTATTGGCTCCAAAATGAGAAAACTCAATGAACATTCATATAAAATGACAGATTCCAAATTCAAATGTAATATTTTGTTTATTTTTAATTGTAACAGTATTTATGGCCAGACTAAGTATATATAGTTCACAATTCGTAAATTGAAATTATTAACATTAATCTCTCTTTCACAACTATTGTCACTCGGTATGATAATTATATACTTTTTATACAGTTTAATAATTCATCAAACGTATGACAGTCTGCACAATCTCAATATAAAATATCAATATTAGATGTATACAGGTTCGTATACTACGCGTCGCTAGTCTGACGCAAGTAAGGCAAACGTAACATTCGGTCACGCTTACTAGCATGTCATGATGTGAAATTATAAATTTATCTCCTGCCAATAATACCACTAGGTAAAATTCACTAGTTTTGACCTGATCGAGCCTCAAAGGAACTGTATTTTCGTTATATCTATATAAAAGATATTATCAGCTACTGTTTCACCACAATAATCTATCATTCATTCTGTATCTGATAAGAGTGTTGATAACGCTATGAGGATAGGTGAAGTTTGTTTGATGAAGTTCAATGCTGCTGTGAATCTTTTAAGATTTTTCAGTATTAAATATATGCGTTTATTTGAACGTGCTAAGCCTAGAAATGAGGTCTGGTTCTTGAAGTCTCGCTGTCGAAATATACGGGCAGACAATTCTTATGGCATATTAGGAAAAAAATTGCGTTACGCGTTAAACGTAAGGTAGGTATGTATTTATGTGTATGTAAAAGTATGCATATGTTTCTGTCTAGCGTTACTAGTATTTTTTAGAGGTGGTTAAGCCACGCTGATGCTATTACTGGTTTCAGCATCAATGGGTCGGCTTGCCCGGGATATTACCACCCGACACAAAGAAAAACCGACGTGAAGTAACAGTGCTTGCATTGTTGAGTTTCGTTCGGTCAGTGAGAGCGCCGGAGGACCACCGTTCCTTTCCTTTTCCTCCCTCTCCTACTCCTCCTCCTCCTCCAAACACAAGCTGGCAACGCACGTGTGTCTCTTCTGGTGTTGCTAGTGTCAATGGACGGTGGTGACCACTTATCAGATGTTCGTTTGCCTTCTATGATATATTAAAAATATATCCTTAGCTTATCATGATGATATTTATTTTATTTTTTACTAAAAGATATAACTACAGATAATATACTAAAATTAAACGGATAACGAAATAAGTATCTATACATACAATTTCAACCATTTTTAGAAATAGAAGAAATATTGACCATTTTTTTTGTTGGGTATGTTATAACCTACAAGTGCATCTACCGGAACAAATGTACATGTATTTAGCCGAAAAGACCGGTCTATTAAAGGATTCGAACTTATTTCCTTACATCAAACAACACAGTGCCAGAACACGCTAAAACCGAGCCATAAATAGTGTAATCAATATTTACTGTTCCATATTCTGGCTAAATCTGAAACGAGACTTGCCAAAACGATTTACATATTTTATTTAGTGCTAATAGATACCCGCGGCTTTATCTACGACGTTTATTATCTGAATAACATTTTATTTACAGAGGAAAACGCAAGCACTACACCGCTTGCCCCACTGCTGCATGGCAAGAAACGAGTAGTAATATAAAAATCGGGGTTAATTAAAGCTGTAATAATTATTAAATTGTTCTTAACTATCTGTGCACGCGACTTCGTTCACGTGGAATCTGATGTACAAAACAATGCCTAATAAAGTGCCGATAATGTTATATGAACGCTTAAAATTAAATTTAGCTTTGTTCTTCTTCTGTACATTTGAATATAACTCCTCTTAAACGGATGAACCGATTTTGATTAAATTTCTTGTGTGTGATTGAGAGGATCTCTGGATGGTTTAGACTAATTCGATCCGGTAGATGACGCCGCGATGTTTCCCCAATTATTTTTTCCCGGCAAATAACGTATGCCGTACCCGTTAGTATTGAGAATATATATAGGAAGAAATAGTGACACTGTATCTTACGGTAAGTACAATTTGATTAAAAAATAACGATGTTTTAAAGATCTACAATTCACAGCAAATCGTAACTGTTACGGCCCTCGACTGTTGACTATATAAATCTACTGAGCACTAAACATGATAAACTGAGTCACTGTGTCGGGTTTTTCAAAGTCCTCTGCCAAGTTAGTCTGTCTGTTGATGTTCGCGGTATACTCAAATTCTACTGAATGGATTTTCATGCGCTTTTCACCAGTAGATATAGTGATGCATGAGGAAGGTTTAGGTATATAATTTGTCAAGGTTTCTTTTATTATCAGGGCAGGATAACGTCTGCCAGGCCCGCTAATACATAAAAACTCTTTTTTAATTTATCTATTTATTTTGACCAGATTTTTCAGGGAATTATGTAGAAATTTCGCTTTCTTAATATTAGACGGACATGTTTACGTCAATGTTTACTAGTATTCTCGGATGTTTCTATTAGTATGACGAATAATATTATAAGACAAAATTATAAAAGGTATATATACGCTCTGTTAATGCTTAGGTATAGAATTTTAAGTATTTTGGTAGGTTAGGTAGAGCCGCGCTGAAGCTATTACTGGTTTCATTATGAATGGGTCGGCTCGTCCGGCGTAGTACCACCCTCTCACAGAAAACCGACGTGAAGTACCAATGCTTGCATTACTGCGTTTCGTTCGGTCAGTGAGAGCACCGGAGGCCCACCTCTCTTCCCCTTCCACCCCCTCCAACACAAGCTGACAACGCACGTCTATGGACGGTGGTGATCACTTAACATCAGGTGACAAACCTGTCCGTTTGCCTCCTATTATATAAAAAAAGAGGTTTTTTAAAGTAAAAATATCTTCAGGCGCGTTGAGCAGTATTTTTGGCAGGAGGTAAATTTATAATTTATCGTCATAACATGCTAGTAAACGTGACCGGGCGTATTGCGCTCGTGCGGTTTGCGTCTAACTAGCTCCACGTAGTTTAGCAGTCTGTGTACATCCAACATCGATATTTTGTATTGCGATTGTGCAGACCATTATATGCTTGATTAATTAATAAAATTCATATAATTATTGTTCGGAGCACCGATATCGAGCACCGAGCACAAATTATGAAATCTTAATAATTCAGATTATTCCATTGTTTTGAGTTTTCACTTCTAACGGCAGTCGTTTTTTTAAATAGATATACTTCACAAGTTTTGTCGGTTTAGCACAATCTCATCTGATATTAAATGATAACGTAGTCTAAGATGGTGTACACGCCAAACGTAGAGGACTAGTCCTCAAGTGCAGCTCCCGGACCACACCAACACCACTTGGGGTGTAAGGGGTGTCGAATAACATCTAAGACATCCAAGCCAACCTCACCTGTACGTGGTGCACCGTGTTGAATAACGAACGAGGCGATGGCGAAAGCGGGGTGGTAGGGTCTTACAGCCTGACTGGGTCGCAACCACCATGTATATGGCGAAAAAGCCGTCATAGTGATTCGTTTCTGCGGGCCGCGCTTCGGGATCAGCCTGTGCATATCCAGCATTTCGCAGGCCGGCATGACAGCGGCGACCGGCGTTGGATAATGTGTCACTCGGTGGTCGCCATTG
>MU159770.1:79224-107083 GCA_015888305.1 Antheraea pernyi
CTAAACGGGTCGAGGTAGGTTGTTATGCTGACGATACCGTTATTTACACTTTCAGCTTGCGGTCTGACTTTCTTAGGAAGCGCATCGAAAAGGCCGTTTGCACGCTCGGTGAATGGTTTCGTCGATGGCGCATAGAAGTTAATCCTGATAAGAGCGCCGCGATACTCTTCGATCCTTTACGACGTAATAATAACCTCGAGCCCATCAGGCTATACGGAACCGATATACCTTGGGCCGACGAGGTCAAATATCTCGGTGTTACATTAGATAAACATTTAAATTTCGAGTCACATATAGATAGAGTACGAAACAAAGCCGCTATGGTTTTGGGTCGCCTCCATCCGTTGCTTTGTCATAGGAGTAAGATGTCCCTCAGACACAAGCTCACTTTGTATAAGACGTGTATCCGTCCCGTGATGACATATAGCAGTCCCGTTTTTGCGCATATGTCGAAAGATAATTTTCATAAGTTGCAGGTTCTTCAAAACCGCGTTTTACGTAAAGTGACCGGTGCCCCGTGGTACGTCCGGAGAGTTGATCTACATAGGGACCTAGAGATACCTTCTATCTGGGCGTACGTAAAATCACTTACGATTAGTTATTTTGAAAAAACCGCGAATCATCCCAGTCCGTTAGTGGTATCCGCCGCAAAATACGAACCCGATATCATCATGATAAGCTAAGGATATATTTTTAATATATCATAGAAGGCAAACGAACATCTGATAAGTGGTCACCACCGTCCATTGACACTAGCAACACCAGAAGAGACACACGTGCGTTGCCAGCTTGTGTTTGGAGGAGGAGGAGGAGTAGGAGAGGGAGGAAAAGGAAAGGAACGGTGGTCCTCCGGCGCTCTCACTGACCGAACGAAACTCAACAATGCAAGCACTGTTACTTCACGTCGGTGTTTCATTCCTTTTCCTCCCTCTCTTACTCCTCCTCCTCCTCCAAACACAAGCTGGCAACGCACGTGTGTCTCTTCTGGTGTTGCTAGTGTCAATGGACGGTGGTGACCACTTATCAGATGTTCGTTTGCCTTCTATGATATATTAAAAATATATCCTTAGCTTATCATGATGATATTTATTTTATTTTTTACTAAAAGATATAACTACAGATAATATACTAAAATTAAACGGATAACGAAATAAGTATCTATACATACAATTTCAACCATTTTTAGAAATAGAAGAAATATTGACCATTTTTTTTGTGGGTATGTTATAACCTACAAGTGCATCTACCGGAACAAATGTACATGTGCTTAGCCGAAAAGACCGGTCTATTAAAGGATTCGAACTTATTTCCTTACATCAAACAACACAGTGCCAGAACACGCTAAAACCGAGCCATAAATAGTGTAATCAATATTTACTGTTCCATATTCTGGCTAAATCTGAAACGAGACTTGCCAAAACGATTTACATATTTTATTTAGTGCTAATAGATACCCGCGGCTTTATCTACGACGTTTATTATCTGAATAACATTTTATTTACAGAGGAAAACGCAAGCACTACACCGCTTGCCCCACTGCTGCATGGCAAGAAACGAGTAGTAATATAAAAATCGGGGTTAATTAAAGCTGTAATAATTATTAAATTGTTCTTAACTATCTGTGCACGCGACTTCGTTCACGTGGAATCTGATGTACAAAACAATGCCTAATAAAGTGCCGATAATGTTATATGAACGCTTAAAATTAAATTTAGCTCTGTTCTTCTTCTGTACATTTGAATATAACTCCTCTTAAACGGATCAACCGATTTTGATGAAATTTCTTGTGTGTGATTGAGAGGATCTCTGGATGGTTTAGACTAATTCGATCCGGTAGGTGATGCCGCGATGTTTCCTCAAATTTTTTTTCCACGGCAAATAACGTATACCCCACCCGATAGTATTGAGAATATATATAGGAAGAAATAGTGACACTGTATCTTACGTTAAGTACAATTTGATTAAAAATTAACAATGTTTTAAAGATCTACAATTCACAGCAAGTCGTAACTGTTACGGCCCTCGACTGTTGGCTATATAAATCTACTGAGAACTAAACACGATAAACTGAGTCACTGTGTCGGGTTTTTCAAAGTCCTCTGCCACGTCAGTCTGTCTGTTGATGTTCGCGGTATACTCAAATTCTACTGAATGGATTTTCATGCGCTTTTCACCAGTAGATATAGTGATGCATGAGGAAGGTTTAGGTATATAATTTGTCAAGGTTTCTTTTATTATCAGGGCAGGATAACGTCTGCCAGGCCCGCTAATACATAAAAACTCTTTTTTAATTTATCTATTTATTTTGACCAGATTTTTCAGGGAATTATGTAGAAATTTCGCTTTCTTAATATTAGACGGACATGATATAATAGTGGTCAATGTTTACTAGTATTCTCGGATGTTTCTATTAGTATGACGAATAATATTATAAGATAAAATTATAAAAGATATATATACGCTCTGTTAATGCTTAGGTATAGAATTTTAAGTATTTTGGTAGGTTAGGTAGAGCCGCGCTGAAGCTATTACTGGTTTCATTATGAATGGGTCGGCTCGTCCGGCGTAGTACCACCCTCTCACAGAAAACCGACGTGAAGTACCAATGCTTGCATTACTGCGTTTCGTTCGGTCAGTGAGAGCACCGGAGGCCCACCTCTCTTCCCCTTCCACCCCCTCCAACACAGGCTGACAACGCACGTCTATGGACGGTGGTGATCACTTAACATCAGGTGACAAACCTGTCCGTTTGCCTCCTATTATATAAAAAAAGAGGTTTTTTAAAGTAAAAATATCTTCAGGCGCGTTGAGCAGTATTTTTGGCAGGAGGTAAATTTATAATTTATCGTCATAACATGCTAGTAAGCGTGACCGGGCGTATTGTGCTCGCGCGGTTTGCGTCTAACTAGCTCCACGTAGTTTAGCAGTCTGTGTACATTCAACATCGATATTTTGTATTGCGATTGTGCAGACCATTATATGCTTGATTAATTAATAAAATTCATATAATTATTGTTCGGAGCACCGATATCGAGCACCGAGCACAAATTATGAAATCTTAATAATTCAGATTATTCCATTGTTTTGAGTTTTCACTTCTAATTCATTCACAAATTATGAAATCTTAATAATTCAGATTATTCCATTGTTTTGAGTTTACACTTCTATCGGCAGTCGTTTTTTTAAATAGATATACTTCACAAGTTTTGTCGTTTTAGCACAATCTCATCTGATATTACATGACAACGTAGTCTAAGATGGTGTACACGCCAAACGTAGAGGACTAGTCCTCAAGTGCAGCTCCCGGACCACACCAACACCACTTGGGGTGTAAGGGGTGTCGAATAACATCTAAGACATCCAAGCCAACCTCACCTGCACGTGGTGCACCGTGTTGAATAACGAACGAGGCAATGGCGAAAGCGGGGTGGTAGGGTCTTACAGCCTGACTGAGTCGCAACCACCATGTATATGGCGAAATTAGCCCGTCAGAGTGATTCGCTTCTGCGGGTCGCGTTTCTGGAGCAGCCTGTGCATATCCAGCGTTTCGCAAGCCGGCATGACAGCGGCGACCGGCGATGGATAGGGTGTTACTCGGTGGTCGCCATTGTGTTTGGATTGTACTGTGCTTACCATCAGGCACAGTACAGTCATTTTGCCGTGCTACAATAATAAAAATAAAACAAATGCTTGGCGACATATACAACTTGAAGGTAGCGCACGGCGGACTTAGAAAGAGCCCTACCACCATGTGATGAATTCATCGCGATGTTATCTTTCAACGAAAACTCCAGCCTCAGTTGCTAGGATTCGAATCTACGTCCATCGATGAGGTGTCCGAACACGTTATTTTATTTTTTTGTCGAACTGAATATTTTAGCGACCTAACAAGGTCTTAACAGCTTCACCGGACTACTTGAACACGTTATCATATAAACAGTCATGGTAATCGATGTCTAGGAGTTGCTACAAAAATACCAAGGAATAATTTACTCCACGTGGTCTTATACAGTTCGCATTATACCCTGATCTAGATGCACCAAGCGCTGAATATAAAAACAGTTTTTATATCAACATTATAAATATAATTTTAAAAAACTAAAAATATAATATAAAATTATAATATAATATATAAAATTAATAAACTAATATATAAAATTTTATTTGATATCGGAAACATTATTATTTTGTTATAAATTGTTATAACATTGCTAACATAAAAAAGGGGTAAGTCCAAAAATGAAATACATTGAAACGAATTTATTTAACTAAAAAATTATTAATACTACAAAAGAATCTAATAAAACACCTACTCTGAATTACCACTTACCTGTTTAACAATCAATCTTGCCACCCTTGGACTAGCGAAGGTAACGAAACCGTAACATTTGGAAACACCAGCTCTGTCGTAGATCACCCTCGCAGCAGTCACTGTCGCAAACGTTGAAAAAAACTTCCACAAGTCCTCATCCGTGGTCGTCAAAGAAAAGCCCCCAACGAATATCCTATTGTGGATAACGGTTCCAAACTTCGGAGCATCAGACGGTGGCAGGGTGTCATCCGTGTCATCATCAGGCGAATTCAACAAAGCCTTCAACTTCTCATGGGGGTCAATACTTTTCCTATTGTTCGCAGCGCTTTCCTCGACCATATGAGCACAACTCGCCGACTCACTCCTTATGTACCGTTTAACACTCTCCATTTTATTTAAAATACCATGTTCCCTTGTTTACTAAACTAATAACTACCGATTACTAAGCGTCGGGGAAAAAATTTCACTGGGTTATTGATTCGTTTTCAAGCGTTTGGCAGCCATGCGTTGCGCCTTAGGTCCGGCGAACCCCGCGCGCGTTTCAACACTGACAATTTGAAATTTTTAGATAAGAACCGCGATTTGATATAATAATACGCACTATAAATAGTATTTGAGCTATTGTTCGTTGCTATTTTTAATGGGCGAGGTAAATGGGTCACAGTGGACACCTAGCGGCTGATGTTACCGACTGTTCCTTATCAGTTATGCGTAGTTTACTTACAGTTGGGTAGGTGGCGTCTTAAATGTTTATCTTAGTTTTATCTGTGACGTTTAACGTTGCACTGAGCTGGATTATTATCAAACTTTTTGATAACTGATTAGATAAGACATCTTACTGTTGCCACAAGATGTTACTTCTATGATTTTACGCTGTTGCTACTTTTACTCTAGATTTAACGTCATCTTTTTATTAATCAGTAACAACAGCTAATATAGTCGTAACAGTTATTTATAATTTTATTTCATCCTGGCTATCCACGAGTGAATTGTCTTGTAAATAGACTTATATTTAAATTCAAATTGTTGGAAAAAGTGTGTTACATTGGGCGTATATTTTTTTAAACAGATAAAATTAATGATCATTTGCGTTGCCAAAATATGTCGATAATCGTATTGAAATTATAATAGTTTATAATAAACCTGCTACACCGAGAAATTAACATTTTTGTTCAAGTCTCTTTATGGTTATGGCAACAATAGCCTCTTTATAGTTTCCGATTTTTGTAATAATGTTTTTAACATCATTTAAATTCAGTAAATCAGTTATTCCACATTACTTCTAAACTAAAATTGACGCTAGAAAAGCGTTTGTAGTTATCGTCAGTGTGACCACGTTGTTCCTAGATTGTCTTCCACTACAATTTAACGAGATTTCTATGTAAAATGATTTATGAAACAGCTTAAAACATTAATTATGTATTCTCATTGCAATACGGATTTGAACGCAGTTAATAGGTATAATAATTAATAAATCTCTGTGTATTCGTTTCAACATTTTTGTTGGCGTAATTTTTCATTGTTATAATGAAAAAAATGAATTAAAATAAGATAGTAATTATGAACTTTTAATTTGTTCCAAAATATAACCTACGTTATAATTTCTGACAACATAGGCTGATATCTCCACATGACGTCATATAGTTAATAGTAGAAATCAAAGACAAATAAAAACTGTTAAAAATGTACCGATTAAAAATGATTAATCACCATGCTATAAAAATGTTGTTTTATTTTAGTAAAAAAATATAAGGATTAAACATATTGTTAATATTCTTCATTTAGACAATATTATGTAAGTTTAATTTTGCTATAGGGTTGCGAGTAAACAGTATAAATTCTGTTTGACACGTATCGTAACTTAAAACTTATAGTATTGGAAATGTTAAATAAAAATAAGATTTATAGAAATATAGCAACCAATGATATTTTAAGTAAAAATACATAGAAACGTTATACGTGTTCCGAGCGTGTCATGTCAAACTGTAGCTAGATAGCCAATAGTGACCTCAGTATTTTGCAAAGAGTATAATAAGTATTATAGGAAGTATCATGCCAGCAGTAACGGGAGTGCGTTGCGTACTGATAAATTCATTGATTGCCCCAAAATTGTCAAAATGCCCTCGTTTGTAATGAGATATTGTACAAACTATACGAGTAAAACTTCTAGAAGTCAAGGAATCACATATCATTCTGAAATAATTACTAGTTCCGTGAATAATTTAATATTTTCAAAAATTAAATATTACAGCGTAAAATTTACGTCAAAAAATGACAAACGGAACAAAGATTAAAATTTTATTATAAGAACAGTACTGCCTGCCTATACAAATTGTGGAACATATTCTAATTGTTGACTTTTTTATATTATTATATTGTAATAATTAAATTGAAAAATATTTTTAATCATTCTATTAATTGCTATTTCATATTATTAGGCTGTATATTATGATTATAATAACTACTAATAATAGCATTATTTTGATTAAATATAATTGCATATCTAATCTATCATTGTTGTATAACTCTTGTAAGTAAATAGGAAATTTTCATACACCGAAAAAATATAATAAACTACAAAACGTAAATAGACTAAAATAACACTAGAATAATATTCGTATAATTAAAATGATTTTATTTTCATTTATGTACTTTCAAAAAGTATTCACTTTTTTATTAATTTTATATGCTGTTGCGAATAAAGCATCTGTGAGTCAATCCGTCTTTAGGTATATATTTTAACAAAGCAAGAGTAAGAGTTTTTGGTGGGATCTTGGTCTGTCATGTAGTGGATTTTATTTTTTATGCATAATCTTGTATTACTTGACTCTATACTGTGTAAAATTGGTGGTGTTTTATGTAATATAGTTTGATTATTGTGCATAAGTGAAGTGAATTGAAAATAATACCATGGACCATGAATTCTGAGATGCCACAAAAATTCCATGGAAAGTTCTAACAAATTGGCCACCATCTTGTTAGTTCATTGAAATTATATCAAGAAACTTGTAATATCGATACTCACTTGATAATGGCAATGATGGTCTACTAGAAGACTGGTTGCCAAAATGGATGGAAGAAGAACTTGTAATACTATTAACTACTTGACAATGGCAGTAATAATCTAAAAGATCCAAAAAATCTGTTTTGATTATTCTTTATTTTTGACTGACGATCTAAAATATAACTATTTGTGTCTCACCACAGAGTTTCAAATATTACTTCGCGTAAAGTGTGCGTTATCGTGCCATTTGCTAAGTCAAAATATCATATAGGTAACGTATCTACGTCTTTCTACTTATCGATAGCAACACGACACTATAATAAAATTAACGTAGAGTGAGAAAAAATGAATGTGGCAAGGATCCGTAATTTATTTGTCTCTGACCGGTACCTCCTATCAAAATGAAAACGTCAATTGTTAAGTGTCAAAGTCACTGGCGAAGTATTGTTGTGTTTTTTGTTTGCTAATCGCTTTTTCCCGTAAAATTACTTTCACAGTTTCATAATTATTTAATTGCATTCGATACGAATCGGTATTCTGCGAATGCGACGTAAGAGTATAACACAAAGACAATTATTAAGTTTCAATGTAAAAAAAGTGTATGGAAAACGAAAAAGTGTTGTATTATTCCGGTCTTCACAAACTCTTGGTAAATATGATAATGTCGTAATTCGACCTTTTATGTAAGTTAGTAAACCTAGTTTCTCCTATATCAGCTAATTTATATGCAGGCGGATATAAACATTATTGAATTTTTGATAAAATCGTGTAATTTTATTCATACCCGCTGTTTTTGAAAGAGTTTAAACCAGTTTTTCTTAGATAATTTTCATTAAATAGTAATTTATATAAAATTATCTTTTTGATCTGATTGATATTTACATATTGAATTTGTAAGCATATACCTGGCCATTGGCTATTTGTAATTGGGCATAGAGTAGTAACATTACGTTTTTGGTGAAATTAATAGTTTCAGCTAGTAGTTGAGTGTATTTTTCTATTTGTTAGTTTGTTGTGTGTAAAATTGAAAAGGTAAGATAATTGTCAAATATATTTGCCAGTGTGATGGTCTCAGCGCAAACAATATGTAAGCCGTTTTGGTGTACTCAGAAATAAAATTTTTGTAGAAAAAATGTTTACTATTTCTGCTCAGATTATAACAAAAATATAGATAGTAAATATAACTATAATAAATATAATATAACAGTCTATATTTTGAAGTGTTCATATTTCTATATTATTATCTTAAGTGGTCCGAGTAGTAAATACATCTATTAAACCAACTATAAAATAAAATAAAATCTATTCCTTATCAATATATACATTTTCTGCCTTTCTATATTCTATGTTAGTATAGAAAAACACATTTCAATATTTTAAATTGAACAGAAGTAACAAAGATAAAAAAAATTTCTTTAATTTCACATCAAATTGTGAATTCTGGAGACATGTCAAGATATCATAATAAAGAAAAATGAGACAAGCTATATATACTATTCAACTTTATGATAATAATAGTTTCACACCTAGTACCTTGGCAATTAATTGAACAATAATATCATTGACCAATAGAGTTTTGTGCTTATTTCAGAAGAGTTACAAGTATTGATCACTAATAATCAATGTTTTTGTTTCTAAAAAAATAACTCGCACACAATGGCTTGTTGTCTATACTGCAATCAAAGTCATTCTGTCTGATTCACTACATCATAAATTATTAGGTTTAATTGCATATGTGTTGTGAAATCATTTGCTTGTTAACTCTCCTAGGATGACTTAATTACAACTGATAATAAGAAGTGTTGGTGTGTTAAAATATTATTTGATATTGATACATATATAAGTTATTAAGAGTATTTTTCAATTTGACATATTTTCCCATTGTTTTTTATAAATCTGGTGTTTACTTGTACCTTTAAATAAATTTTTAAATAACATTTGAAATTTTTGTCTAGATTAAAGCTTTTTGAGTTTGATTTTTCAATTAAAATTGCAAGCATGGAAAGTATCAATTATATAGTAAATCTTATTCAAAATTTTAATAATAATTTTAAATTTTGTCTTTTTCTACCTAGAGCTTTCCCGGCCTTGTGACAGGGTCTGCTTTCCAACTTAGTTTCTTCCACTTTGCTTAATCTTTGGCATACTTTTGTGTGAACTTATTCATCTTCATATCTGCTTTCAATGCCTATCTAGCGTTTCTTGGGGTTAAGGTTAGTATTTGGACCTTGTCGTGTGTTGTTGAGAAGTGTATTTCTGGTGTGGTCTGGTGACTTGTAACTTGGATAACTATATTAGCAGAGATGATTTTTTGCAGCTGATTTGCTATGTTACAGACTATAAGGCTCAGACTTTTAAATTTTGATTATTAAGTTTAAAAAATATGTCAAAACTTAAATTGATACTTATTCTGGTTTTATTTAATCCTATGTCTAAATAGAGCATTCATCTTTTATTACCATTGATTGATTCATTATTATTTATTGCTGGGAGGTTGAATTCACGTGGAACAGTGCAGGGGCCAATTGTTAAGCTTTATCACCACCTGGGGAGCATGTGCAGGGGAATAAGAGGCACTCTTCCTGAAGACGTGAGAACCGTCAGCTCCGTTAATCGCCTGAATTAAAATTTGATGTGGGATTAACGGGAAACAAATTATGTTATTCTAAACTGATTTTAATGTAAGCAAGGCTCTATCTAGCTGTACATATACTAGTGGAGCTGAAAATGTGACAAGCCAAAATACATATCACCAGGTACTTGATAGTAAGCCTTACCATTTTGTAATCATTCCAATACTGAGTTAAGTATAATAAACATTCCATCTAGGAAAAGGTGGTGGCTTTATTTTTATACTAGCTTATAATGTGTATAGACAATTATAAAGATTGTAATATTTATAGATTCATTTTTCCCTAGTATACTGAAATTATAATAATGTTGCCATATTAGATACATATCAATTGCCAAGTGTAAGCACATCACTTCACAAAAAGGCCGCACACACATATTCAGATAATTCTTTTTTAATGTTGTATTTGTAATTATTAGAAGGTTTGTGTGTACGGAGAATGTTTGATAAATCATTTTTTTTTTCTTCGATCTGACTATGCTATTGACCAAGCAAGGTCTTAACAACTTCACCGGACTACTAAGGCGAGCGCTTAAGGCACTCGGCCGATTTTATTTTGACAACTAGCTGGCCTGATACCTGATACCGACAGACCGTTTTGTGGGGGCGGCAAGGGATCGAGCAAGCTAATCAACCTTGTAGAGCCGCCCCCACGGTCCGCCCGGCGGAAGGTGACCGCCGGGCTCCTACCTATAGAGGAGCAGACCGGGCACACACCGGCTGCCCCCCCTCGTCCGCCGGACCTGTGCAATGAGGAAATGGGCCCCCCCGGCCCATCCCCTCAGGTCCGGCTACGGTGGCAGGAGGAGTTGGGCGAAGCGCCTTCTCCTCCTGCCTGTCCTCCTTTGGCGGAGACGGCCACTTTCAGGGTCTGCCTCGCGGGCCCTCTCCGTCACCTCCTTCTGCGAGACGACCTCCTCGCAGAAGAAGGCCAACCCGAAACCACGCTCGGCAGCGATAAGTCCGTTCCCACGGCCGCCACCAGAATGCGGCGCTGCTCCCATCACGCAACACACTCAGACAGCGTGTGCTGCGCGGTATCTTCCTCAGCGCCGCACTCGTGGCAGGCGGCCGTCGGCTCCCTGCGTGCGATCCGGTGCAGGTACCACCCGAAACAACCGTGTCCGGTGAGTACCTGCACCAGTCGGAACGTCAGGGAGCCCCACTCCCTTGCTATCCACTCCCGCAGGACCGGGCGGACGGCGTCCACAGTGAACCGCCCGAACCGCTCGTCCGCCAGGTCCTGCTGCCACCTTTCGACGGCGTCCTCCCTTAGACGCCGTGACCTATCTGAGCTAACCTAAGCTAAGCTAACTATTCATACATATATGAGTAGTTGAAACATATATGTGTACCAGGCATACGTACCTCAAAAACCCTTATATACATTTCGTATCACATAGAAAAATGTAAAATTTGGGTTAATAAATCTCCATATCAGTGTTCTAGCTGGTGCTAAAGGGGTTCTGTATAAGTATTTCCTATGTCGGTATCTGGTTTCCTACCTTTAATTATACATTATGTATTAATGTACACAATATGTGAATTAGGAATCATTAGAACCTATAAACAACTTATGACAACAGTCATCATATTTTCATTCTTTACTTATTCAGAGTACTATGTTAATATTGTAGAGAACATTTAAGAATTTTTATAGAAATCAGGGCCTCTGTGGCTCGAGGGCGTATATCATTGACATAGCTGATGCAGTGGTAGTTATGTCTTTGTACCATATAAAAAGTTAGACAGAAGAAAATAGGGAAATCTTCATACATATTGTCAGAATTGACATTCATTAGTTCAGATGTCATTTGCAAAGGGAAGATTTGATCTTCTTTACTTCCTTAGTATGTCCGTGCATGGCCGAGAAGAGTAGCTAGCTTTATACAAAGAAAATTATTTTCATGTTAAACACACCAATGTTAAAGTTATAAACATAAATATTACATACAAGTATAACTAGTTGTGTCCTTGGCTCCACTAGCATGAAGCACAAAGTATTGTCTGTAACAATGGTTTAATGGTCTAGTAAAATATTGTAACATTATGTAGTCATTTTATGTCGACTTAATTTAGTTTTAACCTTATAACTGGTTTCATATATTATTTTGTGTTGCAAAATATATATTTTAATCTGACCAGAGCAACACCTCACAATACACAAAAAGTTAGGTCAATTCTCATACACAATAGATATAAACATAATATGCAGGTACCCATAATCACATACAAACTGCATACGTGTGTGAATCTGTAGTCACATATATATTTTCGTGTGTTTGGGTGGGACAGTAATAGATTTATTATATAGCCTTTTTATTAGTATTTGTTTTTATTTTTCATTTTAATGGATTTATATTCAAACTTTGGGTGATGTAATAAATCAACATAATGTGCTGATATCATCCATAAATCTACTATTTGATTGTATATTTTTATGATATTAGTATGTATAACTGCTGATTTATTTGATACTTGCTGACCAGTGCCCACTTCGTTGGGCGGTAAACACTTATAAAAAAATACTTTTGTGACTTATATATTAAAGTTAAACATATGCTGTGTTACATTTTTGAAGGGTTTATTAAGCTCTACGATTTTCTTCTAGACCTCAATCATATATCTCTTATTGTTAAGGCAGCATTCCTAAGAAATGTTTTCGTTTGACCGTTTTTTTTCCGACTTATTTTGAAAATCCGACTACCACAAAAAAAGTCTTTTCATTTTTCGGGTTAATATTTATAGCCTATGCCACTCACGAATAATGTGGCTTTCTATTGGTAAAATAATTTTCAAGATCGGTTTAGTAGATCCAGATAGTAATTACCCCCTCAAACTCACAAACTTTACCTGTTTATAATATTATTATAGACTAACCTCTGCCTGCGTCTTCGTTCGCGTGGAATAGTTACTTTGGGATAACGCTGACACGCAGCGGAAGCTCTCAAGAGGAAAAAAAAACCTAGATTTTGAAACATTCTTCATTGGTGCTCTGGTCCTATTGGTCTTAGCGTCATGATGTATAACCTTCCTCGATAAGCTATATAACACTTAAGAGTTATAAAAAATTTTTAGGAAGTGTTACAAGACATTTTGCTGTGGGGAATAACAGCATTTTCCTTGTTTAATAGTTAAGATTATTCATATGCGGTCATCCTTAGCACTTAGTCATCTCTGTGTACTTTAATTATCATATTATCTTTATAGAACTAAACGACTTTGAGATTAAAAGTATATGAATATTTCCTTTTTTTTATTTATTTGTAGTAGCAAACAAGTATGTTGGTGTGTCTGTTATTTTATTTTTATATCGTAGGAGGCAAAGAACTGGCGTGTCACCTATGTTAAGTGATCACCGCCATACATAGACACTAGCAACATAATAATAATAATTTTGGATTAGAGACTAAATTCATTGATGGATTGTCTTATATTGCGAATCACATGACAGAGTGAGTCTTGTGACTTTTGTAAGAAATGATAGTGAATATGAGGTGGTGGCTATCGTTCTGAAGTCACAACTGGGTGCTGCTAGTTCGTACATTTTAATTGATCAATGAATTGTAGAGAATGGTGGGCTTGAATTTAATTGATACTATAATAAGTGAAACCAAACACATAGTTGAGCCATGACTTCACAATTGTATTAAGCTTTTCGAATGTCGATTACATATTACTTTTATTTACAAAATATAGTGTCTTTTAGTTATAATAAGGAATTTAATTCCCATAATCTTAAACGCTTCTATAGTATTCTAAAAGGAGCCCATATTATATTTTACAGTTCATTAATTCAGCTGTTTCGGCGATTGTCAAAAAGACTAACAACGCCAGAGGAGTCGCAAGAGCGTTGCCACCCATTGGGGGAAGGGTTAGGGGAGGGAGAGGAGAGTGGAGGGGATGTGGGCCTGCGGCGCTCTCACTGACCGAACGAAACGCAACAATGCAAGCACTGTTACTTCACGTCGGTTTTCTGTGAGAGGGTGGTACTACCCCGGGCGAGCCGACCCATTCATGCTGAAACCAGTAATAGGTTTACCGTGAATCTACCACCATTAATATTTATAGATTATCAATTTTCAACGGACCCACTGCATGGTCCTAAGCGTCTTCACGAAGGATGGTATGGTTATAATCACCACGCTAGTCGTATCGGCGATAACAAATTCCGAGAAATACACAATTCTATATTTTCCTACATACGGAGGTCTAGAACATTTCTCAGGTTCAGGTTTCCTTATGATGTCTTCATTCGCCGGCAACCGATAGGCTTACCAATTTAAATTAGTAAATGTACGCGAATTTTGAAAAATTCGTTGGTTGGCGGACATCAGATTGATATTCTACTGGTCAAACCAGTAGACCAACACGACTCAATCATTAATATTCATAAGATATTATCAAAAAATTAAAATTCTTAAAACTTGAATTGCCTGATTTATGTATAGCATTTTTGGTAATTTACCACTTAGAAATTTGGTTAGTATCATTCAAATTTATGCTGTCAGTTAAAGATGATTTGGTAGGAATCTACATCAATCAAGTTATCGCTAAGAAGATTAATAATATATACTGATACTTTACTGACGATTTCGAATGATTGATTCATTAAACACATGGAGAGTAAGGTCCAATCAATCTATTTGTAGAGTTGTTAGAGTACGTGTGTTGAGGGAAATATGATTGGATTCTTATCTTGTAATGTAATATACATTTTAAATTCAACATTTATTTTATTTGAGTGTGGGAATCCAACTAATAGAAAAGTATAATAACAGAATTGAATATTTCGAAAGTTGATAGTAGAAGCGTTTGATAACGCGGGTTTCCTGGCAAAACTGATAATATAATTTCTGGAACGTTCGAAATAAGTCTTTTCTCTATGTTAACTGATAACTTTATAAGGATAGTTTCATAAGAATTATTAATTTCATTTGCATTCGTTTTTGTCTTTATTATTTTTATCACGCTTTTATTAGCTTCACCTGTATGTATGTATGTAACCGACCCCTTTGAGCTTAAAAAGTGACAAAAAAATGATAATGACATCCAGATATCAGTATTTTTATCATTTTTTTGTCACTTTTTACAAAAATATACATTTATTTCTAATTTACACTATTCTTAATCCAAATTTATTAAATTTTATTTTCTGTTTTTTAGTTGGATTTTATATGAAAGCGTGTTTTTTTTAGTTTTTTTAAAACTATTATTTATTTTTCATTTTTCAGTTAATTTTTTTTTATTGTAATTCTGTAATTACTATCTATACTCTCACCGCAACCGCCTTAAGTATGCACGCGGAGGTGGGGAGTGAGAAGGAAAGATCATGAACTCACATGAGATTCCTATAATTTTTAGTTAAGTACAAATAAAGAACCAATATAAATGACATGGATCTCTAATTCATGGAAATATAAAATCTTAACGCACAACTCATCTTTAGATATTTTATCTCATGTGCGTTTGACACAGGCATTCTGTTCGCCTCTCCCGTCTCGCCGCTCGCGTACTTATTGCGCGGTACAGGCGGTTGCTATAAGTCCTACGCTTCGGAGTTTTTGGCGGGAACTTGGAATGCCATGTTGCGGTCTTTATATTTTATCTATAATCTTGTGTTATTTGGCTCTATACTGTGTAATGTTGGTGGTGCTTTACGTAATATAGTTTGGTTATTGTGCACGAGTGAAATGGATCGGAAATACCACGGAGCATGGATTCTGTCTTGCCACATAAACTCCCAGGAGAGTACTAACAAGATGGCCACCGTCTTGTTAAATAAAGTTAAAAAAAAAGTCCTACGATTCGTTTGTCGACTATTTAATAATATAATATTTATTGTATAACTCTTATAAAAACGCGTTACGATATGTAGCCCTAATTAGTGCTCTAAAAATACTTTTGTATGTAAACAAACTGGAGATACTTCAGTTTTTTATATTATATATATATGCCAATTAAAAGTAGGTTCATTGGAGTATGGCTCTAATTACAAAAAAATAGTTTTGTAAATAATTTTAATAAAACTGTAGACACTAGTTCATATCAATAAAATATTGGTTATGCTATGTTTTAGGTGGAGTAAGACCAGTAACAATTCTTTTTATCTTATATATATATATATATATATGTATATTATAGGAAGCAAACGAACAAGTGGATCACCTGATGTTAAGTTATCACCACCGTCCATAGACACTTGCAACACCAGGGAAGTCGCAAGTGCGTTGCCAGCCTGTTTTTGTGGAAGGGAGAGGGGAGAAGAGTGGGAGGGGGAGAGGAGATGGGCATCCGGCGCTCTCACTAACCAAACAAAACGCATTAATGCATGCATTATTACTTCACGTCAGTTTTCTGTGAGAGGGTGGTACTACCCCGGGCGAGCTGACCCATTCATGCTGAAACCAGTAGTAGTAGGCTTCAGCGTGACTCTACCACCTACAGAATAGTAATAGTAACCGATTTGCCGGATACTATGTTGAAGCACCATGTCAAACGAGTTTTAAAATCTAAATGCAGTTATAGGCTGAATATGTGAACGATCGTGATGTCTGGAAATGACAATCATCTCTGTGCATTTGCCAACAACAAATGTATCTATGTGTGTTTTTTAAAATATGTACGTTGAACAGATAAACCAGATCGAGTTTTATGCAGGTTCTTCTCGATGACTGGTGTGTTTGTCAGAAGTGGTGGTAGTTTTGACGTTGATAAGAGTCTTCTCAGGCCATAAATGCAGTAAAGTATTATTGATTTGTGACGGATCAAAATTATTAGTTATTTGGTGGAATCATTTATGCATTAACGTTCGCATGCTGTTTACAGTTATTGATCTAATTTTTCTATATATTTTAAGTAGTTGTAGTCATTAAAGATACATAACCTCAACTTTCATGACTATTTGTATAGGATTAAGAATGTGCATAGACTTATAGATTTGTATGTGTCTATGAGAGATTATTTTCATGTTTTTCCAACATATTTGAAACGCCTGGAAGAAACAAATTCAGGTTTATTATCAGTTCTAAAATATGCACCTAATTTATATATTAATTTACTATGGGTCATCAAGATGACAATACATTTTTGAAATATACTAAAAGTTTTTGTAATTAAATTAAAATGTAGTCATGTTTATAGAAAATCAAAGCATACTCTAGCAATAAATTAAATTGCAATAAAACTAAATATTTATCGATTTTACATAAATAATAATAAAAAAAGTACCAAATTATAACAGAAAGAAAAATATAGTACTAAAATCAATTATTACTCTAAAACTATGTTTAAAAATGATATCAAAACTAACAAACTATAACAGAAAGAGAAAGAAAATAAACAAGAAGTGGAGTAATTGAAATGTAGTATAAGACCTTATAACAGATCCAATTAAATTGTAATTTGCAATTTGATTTATCATGTGCCATATTCTTAATGTCTGTTTACTTGCTAAGATTCAAGTAATAAAATATTTTACAATCACTTAATAAAATAGTAATAACATTATTTTTTTCTTGCCTTTTATCATGACCTAGTAGATTTGCTTCTTTTTCGATATTTTTCGTTGCAAAGCATGTATTAAGTACCTAATGCAATTAATTAAAATGGAAATAAAAAAAATTAAGATATTGTTAGTTTAAAATAAAAATGACAGGTGTTTTAAACGAGATTTAGACTTCAAGATCAATATTGTAAGCTACAAAGCTACCTTGTGAAATATAATGGATTCCAAGCCGAGATGATTTTTCATGAATAAGCAACTAGATTCATAAAAAAAGTGACAGTCCTTATAATTGATTTAACCATGTTAAATTTTCATCTACACATTTGTAGCTGGTAGAGCCACGCTGAAGCTATTACTGGTTTTAGCATAAATGGGTCGGTTCGCCCGGGGTAGTACCACCCTCTCACAGAAACACCGAAGTGAAGTAACAGTGCTTGCATTGTTGCGTTTTGTTTGGTCAGTGAGAGCGCCGGATACCCAACACCCCTCCCACTTCCCCACTCCCCCTTCTCTCAAACACAGGCTGGCAACGCACTTGCGATTCCTCTGATGTTGCAAGTGTATGGATGGTGGTGATCACTTAACATCAGGTGAGCCACCTGTTCGTTTGCCTTCTATGATATAAATATATATCTCTTACACATAATACCATACCACGCGTAAACTTTAAAACAAAATCCGAACGTCACACTAGAGTGTAGAATAATATCTCGCACCTAAATAATTTGCCTGAATAATGAAACTCAAACTAGAATTTCTTATAAATCTAGGATTTCCATGTATCCTGACTAAATCATTACATTCTTTTTTGGTTGATTGTTGTGTATAAAGAAGAATAAGTTTAACCCTGAACGCGAGTCCACTTTATCCACGTGTATAATTTGCAATGATTATCTTTTTTTTTTTTTAATAATTTACCTCGAAACGTGACTGATACGTTGCTATCCTGTTTACAATCCTCGTCAAGGTAGTAAGGGTTATCGCCTGTTGGAACCGTAATAATTCATTCCAGAATAGTGTTTACATTGTATCGACGTGGACGCGACCGCAGACACGTTTATGTAGGGTGGAAAGTTATTTCTCTCAGTACTAATAAATGATTTATTTCTCTAGACCGTTCTTGTATCTAATAATCAGTTCATCTTCTGTTAACCTAAGTAGGTCTATGTTGTATGGTTTGGTAAACTTTTGTCAAAGTTTAAGAAGAGCAAATCATAGTCTTCAAATTTTAAAGTTGATTCCGTTAAAGTGCACCTAAGTTTTTTTCTAGTGAGCGATGTGTACTGGGCTTTATTTTCTAAAGTCTACAAATTAGTACATCGTTAAATATAAAGGAATAACTTTTACCAGCGGCTTCGCTTGCATTTGTATAAACGTGACCTATCCCTCGGTAGCAGTGCTTTTCTTCTGTCGTAAAGAACAACATGACAAAATGTATACGAAATTAAATGATAATCGGTTAAATAATTAAGACGGATAGCGTAACAGACAAACACACGCGTTTATAATGTTAGGATAAAGTGGTCTATTTTGGGACAAAATGTGCTAGAACTTCAGGAACATTCTGAGGTGAATTAAAAAGTCGATAAGCAACTATCACAGACAGTTCATATCATATACTATTTACAGTTTACTTTCACGCATCGTTATTAAAATGTTATTTCTTATCAGCGAACAATACATTAACCTTTCGCAGTAATTTAGTTAAAGCGTCTGCTACTGTTTGTATGTGCTTGAACTCACTCGAAGCGTGAAACGAACTCTGGCACTTTCGACTCCTCCGATGTTGTTAGTGTCTATGCACGGTGGTGATCACTTAACATCAGGTTTTACAAGTTAGTTTGCCGGTTGTAACATTAAAAAAAAAAATTACTAGACATCTGCAAAAAAAAAATTGTTGTATAAATCTAAAAAGTGCAGACAAGTTAGATTTACATTCTATTCATATGTATAGAAGATAGTCTGAGGTGAATTAAAAAGTCGATAAGCAACTATCACAGACAGTTCTTATCATATACTATATACAGTTTACTTTCACGCATCGTTATTAAAATGTTATTTCTTATCAACGAACAATACATTAACCTTTCGCAGTAATATTTAGTTAACGCGTCTGCTACTGTTTGTATGTGCTTGAACTCACTCGAAGCGTGAAACTAACTGTTTATTTTGTTTGCTAAAAGTAATAGAGATTTTTGCTCGTACTTACTATTCTGATGAAACAAATATCGATATACCAGATCTTTATAATCCGCGAAAATAGCTGTTTGATCAGTATTTAGCTTACGATTAAAGACCTAAAAAAAAAAATAATTAAAAATATACGTTTTTCGAGTTTTCACCAGAAAGTAAATTAACGTTGTGAGTATATTTTCTGAGAGCTTCCTCTGCGTTTTAGCTTTAGGCCAAAGTAACCATTTCACGGGGACCAAATCGCGGGCTGATGCTAGTAAGGAATATAGTATAACATTTACAGACATAGCCATACACCTCTGTCCGAGTCCCAAGGACACGTATCCAGTGGGACAAGTGCACTGGTAGCCGCCTCGTGTGTTCACACAGACCTGCGTCGAGTGACAGTGGTTGCTCTCTACAACGGTATATTTTCTGAGAGCTTCCACTGCGTTTTAGCTTTAGGCCAAAGTAACCATTTCAAGGGGACCAAATCGCGGTCTGATGCTAGTAAGGAATATAGTAGAATATTTACAGACATACCCATACACCTTTGTCCGGGTCCCAAGGACACGTATCCAGTGGGACAAGTGCACTGGTAGCCGCCTCGTGTGTTCACACAGACCTGCGTCGAGTGACAGTGGTTGCTCTCTACAACGCACTCGTCTATGTCTGTTAATAAATAAATGTATCATTTTCACGATAACCTTTTATACTCGCAAAAATTCAAAATACATAAACACCGTCACATGAGTTATTAGTAAGATTATGAGTGTATCCAGGCTCGCAAGGACCTTTCTCACTCTGGTCCAAGTTTTCAGTTACGTTCACATCGTACACAATCGATTTCTTAGAAACTAGGCAATAATTTATCGTTAAAGTAAGCTATTTGAATATACTAGAGATGTGCTGACTAGTCGGTAAAGACGACTGGGCGGCTACTATCGTAGTTAACAATTAGTCGGCAAAAAGCGTCGACTATCCGGCTTCTTACTTTTTATGTATTTTCCAGTAAAAATTATGTAGAGGGAATTACATTCAATAAAAACCTTGACTGTTTATTAATGTTGTTATTTTATAATCAGTCTTAGACATTATTTAATGTAAAGCAAAGCAACGTTTCCTTTGATAATCAGTTGTGAGTAATATGTACGATTTCATACGATCAAACTACGAAATCGGATGACTATCGTTGTCTTTTTTATTTAAACGTGTGAAAAACTTAAAGTCTCCGAAGATAGTTAATAAAGTGAAGTTAAATGAAACAAATCGATGTTTCAATATAATATTATTATCTTATTTACGTTAATTTATTTAAAAAATGCATTATTTCAGATGTATGTCATTTTATTTTAAGAAATGTACGTACTTGGTGTTTTCGGTGACATTGCGACTTAATACAGTTTTATGCTAGTTGTCGTAGTGGACCATGCTATTATAACTCCGCCCGTATTGAAATTATTTAATAAAATAAGTGAATTAACTACAAACTTTTCTTTAATCCTTATTTAAACGTTTTTCTGCTACAATAATGGTTATATTTTCTACAAACACCAAATAACGAAATAATTACACTACATATCCCTACATTTAGAATTGGTTAAATTGGCATTTTCCCATAAAATTAAACTTTTGAGTTATTTCTTTTTTTTATTAAAGGTGTGATTTGTCACAAATAGTACCGTTTTACCGTTCTTATATTAACTTTGTTAAAACAAAGTTTAATGATGTGTAGCCTAGATTGTTCTATAAAAAGTCTTTTATCTGTTAATGGAAGGGTCTGGTTGTAGATTAGTCTAGAGTGAAACAGCAGACGCTTTAATTATATTGGATTTACTCGTATTAATTTTGTTCAATGTACATTTGGTATAACAAATTCAATAAAGTTACTTCTCTGGTTGACCTTTAAATAATAAAACGAGTAATTACCATGAGTATTCAAAAATATATATAAATATAATTTTATCATTGAACTCCACACCTGTTTGAATAATGTATGTATATATTTTTTTCTCAATTTAACAGACTATTCTGTTAATCACCACTTACTAAACAGTGCCTCGGTCGGTGGGTTTGTGAAAACCCATATCTTTGTGGTTTCGATTGATAACGGTTTCAATTAAGGCTATTATAGAGTAGATCAATATGTGAACGATGGTGATGACAGGAATTGACTCATCTCTGTGCATCCATTAAAAACGTTTATGACATACAGTGCCTCGGTCGGTGTGTTTGTGAAAACCCACATCTTTGTGGTTTCAATTGATAACGGTTTCAATTAAGGCTATTTATTATAGAGTGGATCAATATGTGAACGATGGTGATATGTCTGGAATTGACTCATCTTTGTGCATCCATTAAAAACGTTTGTGACATGTACCTAATATATTCTAAATCTATACATCTCCTATATACATATAATAAAAATGAAGTGTCTGTATGTAATATCAATATAAAAAATGTTTACTGATTGGGTACGAAAGTATACACGAAACTGATAACGAAAATGCAATTTTTCAAATTTTTTGTCGGTCTGTCTGTCCGTTTGTTCCGGGTAATCTCTGAAACAGTTGGACCGATTTTGACGGGAATTTCACTGGAATTACATGTTACTTTTAGTGGCGTGTCGTACTTACAATTGTCTTTAAAGAGCACTTCTGTAATTGTACATAGTCTCACAATTTTATAATTCTTTAATACAATTTTAAAAAAAACGCGTGCGGAGCTGCGGTTACAGCTAGTATTATACATATTTGTTAAAAAGATAAACCAGATCGAGTTTCTCGCCGGTTCTTCTCGATGACTGGGTTATTTTCCGAACCGGTGGTAGTTTAGATGTTCACGAGTGATTTCTTAGGGCCTAAATTAAATAAAAAATTGAATTATCTTCAGAATAAAAATATTATTTTGTGTCTTAATTGACTCAAATTGTTCTCCGTGAATATTAGCTGGACTAAAATCGTTATAAAAGCGTATCTTTGCGCAACTTTTTCGTTGACATTTGAATTGATTTCGCCATAACCTATTTACAATACTATTTACGAAAGTTTGTAAGGGTAGATGTTAGTTTGTTTTTAGTGAAAAAGATTTTGGGGAAACTTTACAGCAATAGAGTATAGCTTAACTATCAGAAAAGTGTATGAGGTGGAAAAAATCTTGTCATTTGAGTGCGTCGTTTGTAGATTTAGCGTTTGACCAGAATCTCATCTAGACCTCAATAAGATGGTATTCACGTCAAACCTAGAGTCGACTGGCTCTAAAGTGCAAAAGTGGCAGCTTTTTTTATATCATAGCAGGCAAACGAACACGTGGGTCACCTGATGTTAAGTGATCACCACAGTCTATAGACACAAACAAAACACCAGGGGAGTCGAAAGTGCGTTGCCAGCCTGTGTTTGGGGAAAGGTAGGGAAGGGAGAGGAGAGGTAGAGCTACGCTGATGCTACTATTGGTTTCAGCGTGAATGGGTCGGCTCGCCCGGGGTAGTACCACCCTCTCACAGAAAACCGACGTGAAGTAACAGTGCTTGCATTGTTGCGTTTCGTTCGGTCAGTGAGAGCGCCGGAGGCCCACCTAATCTAAAAAACTAATCTAGTTTGTTGACAGAAAACTGTAGGACCGACTGTTATAGATGTCTCATAGATGGCGCCACGTTTTCGTTTTGAATTTGTTTTTCAACTCCATTTAATTTTATAGTGCACGTGTCCTGTTAATCTATTTACTGCGTAGCCTCGCGTTATCTGTACCAAGTTTTTAGGCAGACTCATCACCATGTAATATCAAATACTTTATCATAATTTTAATTCAAGATGTAATTACTGAGCCATAGCAACGCGTGGTAAAGGTAGAATCGCCAGCCTCTTGTTTTTTATAAATCGCATTGCAGGTATAAGGCGTGGTGGCTTAGTGATTTGACCGGTGAATTCCGATGTCCACAGGTTCTAATCCCGGCATGTACCAACGAATTTTTCGGAGTTCGCGTACATTTACTAATTTAAATTGGTAGCACTATCAGCTGACGGTGAAGGAAAACGTCGTGAGGAAACCTGAACATGAGAAATCTTCCTGTAGTAGTACTGTATGTGGGAAAACATGGAACTATGGAATTTTCTGAGTTTGAAATCGCCAATACGACTTGGGCTCGCCTGGTGCTTATGGTTTACAGGCTGATGATGATTGGAGATATTGATTTGTATGCAGGTGATCGCATGGTCGCCGTTCGCAGTTTGAACAGGAGCTGGGGAGATGGCGGGAGGTTGCGCTTGGTCTCGCCGCGTCGCCGCCCGCACTCGTACACTACGAGTTCTCGTGCGGGACACTCAACGCGCGCTGCAAGATGTCTGCGACATACTGCACTTTGGTAACAGTCTAAACATTTTTTCAGTCGTTGTTTTGTCTACCATATTCCATTACAATTGTATCTCATGATAAATGACAGTAGACTCAAAGATGATGACAACATTTTAGACAGTCCCAAGTCTCTCGGTGTTTGTCTTTGGGATACACCAATATTTGCTTAGCGCCAAATGTCAATTTGAAAACACAAGTTTTAATCTCGTCTGAGTTAGAATATCTCCTACCTGATGGTGTCATACGATAACTATTTCTATATAATAACTCACTAATATAATACTGTAAAAGTAGTTATGAAATTTTCAAACACAACCGTCTTTCTAGCATGTTCTAAAACCACAAATAAAAAATTCAAGGTAATAAATATATAAAGTAATTTTTTTCTTGCGAATACTTTCCTTTCTGGTCAAAGGATTAGATTTGTTAATTCTCTCAAAAATGTTTGTAAACCTACATAAGAGCCAGTCTCCATTTAAGGTTTTGACAACGCTAAGTAGGGCTTTTTTTGTGGGGGCACGCGGGGCACGCAATGCTCTTATAGGGAACTTAATACCGAAAAATTGCCATAAGTTGGTTTTCGTTCTGAAAATTTTAGAACAGTATCGACGATTATATATCGCATGTACCCAAAATAAGAAGTTGTACATTTTTGCGCACTTTTTGAGTGACTAAAAATTATAGACTTACAACTTTCGAAAATTAGCATGCCCCCAAAAAAGGAAGTGACAAAAATAGGCCTGACGTATACTAAAAAATTAAATTAAAAAAAAAATTATGCGGCAACAAAACGCATTACTACTAGGCTTCATCTTATCACCTTCAACAATTTAATATATCGTTTATTATTTGTTAAAAACATAATGATGATATAAGGGACTGAAGAGGCGTCGAATAACGCTCGAATAAACACACTGAACTTGGTTTCTCTATTTACGTCCCAAAAGATCCAGATGTCCTGGTCACGGTACCGACGTGAAGTAACAGTGCTTGCATTGTTGCGTTTCGTTCGGTCAGTGAGAGCGCCGGAGGCCCACCTAATCTAAAAAACTAATCTAGTTTGTTGACAGAAAACTGTAGGACCGACTGTTATAGATGTCTCATAGATGGCGCCACGTTTTCGTTTTGAATTTGTTTTTCAACTCCATTTAATTTTATAGTGCACGTGTCCTGTTAATCTATTTACTGCGTAGCCTCGCGTTATCTGTACCAAGTTTTTAGGCAGACTCATCACCATGTAATATCAAATACTTTATCATAATTTTAATTCAAGATGTAATTACTGAGCCATAGCAACGCGTGGTAAAGGTAGAATCGCCAGCCTCTTGTTTTTTATAAATCGCATTGCAGGTATAAGGCGTGGTGGCTTAGTGATTTGACCGGTGAATTCCGATGTCCACAGGTTCTAATCCCGGCATGTACCAACGAATTTTTCGGAGTTCGCGTACATTTACTAATTTAAATTGGTAGCACTATCAGCTGACGGTGAAGGAAAACGTCGTGAGGAAACCTGAACATGAGAAATCTTCCTGTAGTAGTACTGTATGTGGGAAAACATGGAACTATGGAATTTTCTGAGTTTGAAATCGCCAATACGACTTGGGCTCGCCTGGTGCTTATGGTTTACAGGCTGATGATGATTGGAGATATTGATTTGTATGCAGGTGATCGCATGGTCGCCGTTCGCAGTTTGAACAGGAGCTGGGGAGATGGCGGGAGGTTGCGCTTGGTCTCGCCGCGTCGCCGCCCGCACTCGTACACTACGAGTTCTCGTGCGGGACACTCAACGCGCGCTGCAAGATGTCTGCGACATACTGCACTTTGGTAACAGTCTAAACATTTTTTCAGTCGTTGTTTTGTCTACCATATTCCATTACAATTGTATCTCATGATAAATGACAGTAGACTCAAAGATGATGACAACATTTTAGACAGTCCCAAGTCTCTCGGTGTTTGTCTTTGGGATACACCAATATTTGCTTAGCGCCAAATGTCAATTTGAAAACACAAGTTTTAATCTCGTCTGAGTTAGAATATCTCCTACCTGATGGTGTCATACGATAACTATTTCTATATAATAACTCACTAATATAATACTGTAAAAGTAGTTATGAAATAAACATTTTTTCAATCGTTGTTTTGCCTACCATATTCCATTACAATTGTATCTCATGATAAATGACAGTAGACTCAAAGATGATGACAACATTTTAGGAGTGTCTTTGGGAAACACCAATATTTGCTTAGCGCCAAATTGTCAATTTGAAAACACTTGTTTTAATCTCGTCTGAGTTAGAAAATCTCCTACCTGATGGTGTCATACGATAACTATTTCTATATAATAACTCACTAATATAATACTGTAAAAGTAGTTATGAAATTTTCAAACACAACCGTCTTTCTAGCATGTTCTAAAACCACAAATAAAAAATTCAAGGTAATAAATATATAAAGTAATTTTTTTCTTGCGAATACTTTCCTTTCTGGTCAAAGGATTAGATTTGTTAATTCTCTCAAAAATGTTTGTAAACCTACATAAGAGCCAGTCTCCATTTAAGTTTTTGACAACGCTAAGTAGGGCTTTTTTTGTGGGGGCACGCAGTGCTCTTATAGGGAACTTAATATCGAAAAATAGCCATCAGTTGGTTTTCGTTCTGAAAATTTTAGAACAGTATCGACGATTATATATCGCAGGTACCCAAAATAAGAAGTTGTATATTTTTGCGCACTTTTTGAACGACAAAAAATTATAGACTTACAACTTTCGAAAATTAGCATGCCCCCAAAAAAGGAAGTGACAAAAATAGGCCTGACGTATACTAAAAAATTAAATTAAAAAAAAAATTATGCGGCAACAAAACGCATTACTACTAGGCTTCATCTTATCACCTTCAACAATTTAATATATCGTTTATTATTTGTTAAAAACATAATGATGATATAAGGGACTGAAGAGGCGTCGAATAACGCTCGAATAAACACACTGAGCTTGGTTTCTCTATTTACGTTCCAAAAGATCCAGATGTCCTGGTCACGGTTCAGGAGATTGGCAACCAAGCTGTGAAGTCCACGGCCTTAGTGGTGCTGGGTACAACAGCGTCAGCCCGAGCTCGGTTGCTCCACTGCCTGCTGGGGCGACGGCTTCTGCCTGATCCGCCACCTAGGGGATGTAAATGGGTTAGTAGGAGAAGTAAACAGCGGTAATTTAAAAATATATTATCTCATTTTTATACCAAACATTTTTATACTTTTTTACAGCTGCGTATTCAATATGGTAATAGCACGCAAGTCCATCTCACTCTCGGCAACTCGGAGTTCGAGCTCGTCGAAGAGTTGGAGTGCAACAAGAGGTCCTGGGAAACGTTACCCGACGAGGTAAGTTTTAGACCTTAAATTAAGTAAGTGCAGTTACTTTGCACTTCCGCTTAGAGTTGATTGGTAGCCGCGCGATACAGTGACACAGAATTTTACATCACTGCGACCACATTACACAGGTCCTGGGAAACGTTACCCGACGAGGTAAGTTTTAGACCTTAAATTAAGTAAGTGCAGTTACTTTGCACTTCCGCTTAGAGTTGATTGGTAGCCGCGCGATACAGTGACACAGAATTTTACATCACTGCGACCACATTACACGTATCACCTCCACACACGTGCACGTATTTATTCGTATTTAGTACGTATTTTTTCCCTTATCAAACTGAAATAGTTTACAAAATTATCCGATACGAAATATATATAAGACTTGTTGAGTTATGTATGCTTGGTACACATATATGTTTCAACAGCTCATATATGTATGAATAGTTAGCTTAGCTTAGGTTAGCTCACATAGGTCGCGAATTGCATGTATCAGGCAACAGTCCAAGCCGAGGTGTGCCG
>MU159770.1:108442-140133 GCA_015888305.1 Antheraea pernyi
ACCGACGTGAAGTAACAGTGCTTGCATTGTTGCGTTTCGTTCGGTCAGTGAGAGCGCCGGAGGCCCACCTAATCTAAAAAACTAATCTAGTTTGTTGACAGAAAACTGTAGGACCGACTGTTATAGATGTCTCATAGATGGCGCCACGTTTTCGTTTTGAATTTGTTTTTCAACTCCATTTAATTTTATAGTGCACGTGTCCTGTTAATCTATTTACTGCGTAGCCTCGCGTTATCTGTACCAAGTTTTTAGGCAGACTCATCACCATGTAATATCAAATACTTTATCATAATTTTAATTCAAGATGTAATTACTGAGCCATAGCAACGCGTGGTAAAGGTAGAATCGCCAGCCTCTTGTTTTTTATCGCGTACATTTACTAATTTAAATTGGTAGCACTATCAGCTGACGGTGAAGGAAAACGTCGTGAGGAAACCTGAACATGAGAAATCTTCCTGTAGTAGTACTGTATGTGGGAAAACATGGAACTATGGAATTTTCTGAGTTTGAAATCGCCAATACGACTTGGGCTCGCCTGGTGCTTATGGTTTACAGGCTGATGATGATTGGAGATATTGATTTGTATGCAGGTGATCGCATGGTCGCCGTTCGCAGTTTGAACAGGAGCTGGGGAGATGGCGGGAGGTTGCGCTTGGTCTCGCCGCGTCGCCGCCCGCACTGGTACACTACGAGTTCTCGTGCGGGACACTCAACGCGCGCTGCAAGATGTCTGCGACATACTGCACTTTGGTAACAGTCTAAACATTTTTTCAGTCGTTGTTTTGTCTACCATATTCCATTACAATTGTATCTCATGATAAATGACAGTAGACTCAAAGATGATGACAACATTTTAGACAGTCCCAAGTCTCTCGGTGTTTGTCTTTGGGATACACCAATATTTGCTTAGCGCCAAATGTCAATTTCGTTAAAGTAACGCCTTCTTCCATCGATTTATTTTGTACTTTTTAAGGATATTATGTTATTATTCGTGATATCATATGAATTTGATGTACAGATACTCTTAAAAAAAATTGAGAAATTTTTGGTAAGAAGTAAATTGAGAAAAAGTATAAAACGTATACAAACAATTGTTCACTGGACGTATATGTGTATTTGTGTACGTGCTTATGGAATTATATGAATGTGTGTAAAAGGTTGTCTCTTTGTTTGAACACCCATCATTGCGAATGTACTGCATGATAAAACTCCAAGAAAATCATGAAGCATATCTTCGAGTAACCTTTCGTCTGCTTCATTAAGATCGGTTCGGTCTATCAAAAGTTATTGTAATTTTAATGACGACATGACTTAAGTACGAGTGAAATCTATACTATGTATACTTATACTATATACTTATACTATAATATTATAAAGAGGTAAAGTTTGTGACGTGGCGTTGTAAGGGGTAATCTCAGGAACTACTGGTCCGATTTGAATAATTCTTTCAGTGTTATATAGCTCATTCATCGAGAATGGTTATAGGCTATCATCACGCTAAGATCAGTAGGAGCGGATCACAGATGAAAAATGTTACAAAATCGAGATGTTTTTCTTTTTTGAGAGCTTCTACTGTGTGTCATCGTTAGCGCAGAGAACTATTACTACGCGGACGAAGTCGCGGGCAGGGCTATAATCTACATACTAATATTATAAAGAGGTAAAGTTTGTGACGTTGTAGGAGGTAATCTCAGGAACTACTAAACCGAGTGAGTGTCATAGGCACATATCATCACGATAAGGGCAATAGGAGCGGAGCTACAATGAAAAATGTTTTAAAATCGGGGTATTTTTTCCTTTTGAGAGCTTCCACTGCGTCTTAGCCCAAAATAACTATTCCACGCGTGCGAAGTCACGGGCAGAAGCTCTTAACTAATTATATTATCTATAATCTATACTAATATTATAAAGAGGTAAAGTTTGTGACGTTGTAGGAGGTAATCTCAGGAACTACTAAACCGAGTGAGTGTCATAGGCACATATCATCACGATAAGGGCAATAGGAGCGGAGCTACAATGAAAAATGTTTTAAAATCGGGGTATTTTTTCCTTTTGAGAGCTTCCGCTGCGTCTTAGCCCAAAATAACTATTCCACGCGTGCGAAGTCGCGGGCAGAAGCTATTAACTAATTATATTATCTATAATCTATACTAATATTATAAAGAGGTAAAGTTTGTGAGGTTGTAGGGGGTAATATCTGGGGAGTCGGAGAAAAATGGTCGAACGAAAACGTTTCTTACGAACGCTGCCTTAATTATGAGATATATATGATTGAGTTCTAGAGAAAAGTTGTAGCTTGATAATGCCTATTACCGCCCAACGAAGTGGGCACGGGTCGGCTAGTAGATAAATAAATAGTTTGAAAGTAGTTTTTTTTTAGTATAAATGCTAACCTTTATGAAGATCGCTTGATTTCGGAGTTCATCGTGGACAAATTATCGTGGACTAGATTTTTATACATTTAGATTATCATAAAACTTTGGATCTACAATCTCAAAATGTAATAATGTGCGATAGGTTCAATTTCATATTTATTCACAATTAGCGGGCCCGGCGAACATTGTCCCGCCCTGGTAATAAAAAAAACCTCACAAATTATATACCTAAACGTTCCTCGTGCATTACTTTATCTACTGGTCTAAACCGCATGAAAACCCGTTCAGTAGTTTTTGAGTTTATCGCGAACAGACAGACAAACAGACACTTTGCTTTATACTGTGTAATGATTTCAACCAATTTACAAAAATAAATCTTGATCAATTATATTCCAAAACATTCCTTGTGAATCACTCTATCTATTAATGAAAACCGCATGAAAAACAGACAGACGTGACAGAAGGACTTCGTTTTATAATATGTAGTGATAATATTTCCTATAAAAAAATGTAGTAAAAATAATATTAAAAATTCCAGGATCTGATCCGTCACAGTAACACAGATTTGACAACAATTCTCGAGATAGAAATGAACAATCAATTCCTGAAGGACGGCCTCCAGATCATCGTGCCACCTGACATCGAATCCGATCCAGGGACAATGGACCACATAACTTTAAAGAAACTACACTCTGAACTGTACAGCAAGAGAGAATGTATACTGAGGAACTTCAATCCGGTCTACCTGTTCGCTGTCGACAGAATGGGGAAGAATATATTCAGCGATAATATAATAAATTCCTTTGAGACTTGCCGGAGTGATGAGAATCTTGCAAGAATGTTTAATTTGTATGGAGTTTCCTGTGGTGTTGATGACGCTAATGGAAGACGTGAGGTTCTGGTGGATAAGGAGGATAAGAGAAGTCAGGAGCCGTCCGTTTTTACTGGAGAGGTTAGTGTTTCTATATTTAATTGTTTATTTATTTTTCCTGCATACTCTTGGTTCGTATCTATTTTTGAAATGATTTTTAATGTAGTGCATCTTAAAAACAGTATTAAAGTAGGCAGATTATTCCTTTAAAAAGTAATTCTTTCCGGTCCGAACTTTTTTCTGACATTATTTTTATTATTATACTTAATTAGTGGGGCTGGCAGACGTACCCTGAAAATAATATAAAAATCCTAGAATCAGATCGCAGCGCCACCTACCGGGCCCAATTTTGAATCTAGACCATTCCTGAATCCTCTAGAAGACACAAAAAAAATCCGCAAAATTTGATCAATCGTTCAGGGCAGGTTCAGTTACACACACACGGACAGAAGAATTATATATGTAAAGGATAGTTACAGCTAATTGTTAATGTGTTTTTTAATTACTAACTTGAATTTTTTGAGATAATAGCCTTTATGACGGTTTAATTGATATCCTTTATATATAAAAAAAACGCCGTTGCATTACTTCAAATTTTATCTCATTAGTAGGATGGTGTTAAAATCGGTTGTATATGCCGTCACGGTTAGTTCTGTTTTAACGCCATCTGTCAATCAATTTTTGAACTATATTTTTTTAATGTTTCAATTTTTTTTCTGTTATCAGAAATATATATTGTCACCATTTTTACATAGTTAAAAAAGTTGTTACTTTGATATTAGATACAGACACTTCATTTTTATTATATGTATAGATGTCGTTGGTAACAATTGTTTTCTCACCGCTATAGAACTGCCTCGACTTGGATCAGCTGAAAGACCTGAACCCGAAGTCGCAGCCTCTGTTCGTGCTGTTCTCCGACAGCGCTGATGCTGCTGAGGATGAAGCTGGACCTGGAGCTGGTAACGAGGCGACGGAATCCGTGGAGAGTGCTGCGACGGGATGCTGCAACGATCTGCCCGAAAGCGACCAGGAGATGCTGGGCCTTGGACCGCACAGGTTTGTGCGTCATCAATTTGATTTATTTTAGGATAGAAGTTAATCATTATAGTGTTATATAATGTTTTTGCGGGATCTTGGAATGTTTTTTTTTATTGTAGCAAGGCAAAATGACTCCACTATGCCTGATGGTAAGCACAGTATAATCCAAAAACAATGGTGACCATCGAGTGACGCACTATCCGTCGCCGGTCGCCGCTGTCATGCCGGCCTGCGAACAGCTGGATATGCACAGGCTTTTTCGCCATATACATGGTGGTTGCGATCCATCAGGCTGTAGAGCCCTACCACCCCGCTATCGCCATTGCCTCGTTCGTTACTCAGCAGGGTGCACCACGCACAGGTGAGGTTGGCTTGGGTGTCTCAAGTCTTAGATGTTATTCGACATCCCGCGACACCCCAAAAGTTATGTATATGTTATGTTGTAGTGTATTTTATTCATAATCTTGTATTATTCCACTCTATATTTTGTAATATTGACTGTGTTTTACGTAATATAGTTCGGTTATTATGCACAACTGAAGTGCATAGGAAATAATACCATGGGGCATAGATTCTGACTTGGTTCAGATTTCGCAGAATTCGCTGGTCAGCTCTAACCATCACCATCTTGTTAGCATATTGAAATGTACGCAAGAAACTTATAATATCATTACAATGGCAGTAATAATCTACAAAAGATTGGTTGCCAAAAATAAAAGTAAATAGAATATTGTTGTAGCAGTGTCTGTTCGATAGATGGCGTTAGAAGTACCATTACCATTTTTTTTATATTAAAGAACTTATAAAAAATATATATTTTCAGATGCACATTGGAATCTTCGGAAGCTGTACATCATCACGGCCGTAAGAGACTGAACGAGGTGCAGACAGCGTTTATGAACGAGCTTCTCGACCAATGGGAGTTGATGTGTAAGTATGTAAGCTATGTTTTATTTTAGAATACAGCTTTTATTTTCACAAATACTTTAATTAACACGTTTATTAAAATATATTTTTTTTAATTCACCGCGTCACGTGGTAATTTATTTTATTTTCTATACTCTATGGTATATCTCCGTGTATTGCCACGAAGCTTTGTTTATGGTCTATCTAATTTTGTATTTCATTTGTAATAAATGAATATCTTTCTTAAAATATTGAATTAAAGTTATGATTCGGAAACCTTACTTTGGTTTATTTATATTGAAATAATGATAAAAAAATAAATATACACAATGAGTGGAAGAGTCGGAGGAGAGTAACCCTTTTTTCTTACGTGACGAAAATGGACAAATGCAAACATAATCGCTTCGATTAAAAATCGTAACAAACATTCCATATACGTTGATATATTAATTAATTTTTGTCTTCTAATAAAATACGATTCCAGCAAATCCACCTCAGAAGAACTACGTGAAAAGTCAATGGGTCATAGTCGACGAGTCGGAACTGATGCGTACAGTCGAACAGAAGGCTCCGGCCGCGTTCGCTTCGAACTGCCCGAGAAACGCGAGCGAAACTTGCGTGAAAGTGAAGGAGGATACACGCTGCATAAGAACTAGGACGTCGCTGTTGAACACTCTTATAAAGTTTGCTGCCGACTCCCTTCACAGTTATCTGCTTGAATATTGCACGAAATTGAGTGAGGTGAGTTTTGTCTATATAAGTAACGTCTGTATGTCCGTTTATCCACTATTTTCTTTTTAAATATAAATGCAGATCTTATTGTGTGAATGTATTTGTAATCTATCCCTTTACTGTAAGCCTTGGACTGTCCAAAACTAACAAGGGTTCAAGTTCCATGCAAATTTAAAAAACTGATTATGTCGACGAACTATCATATATATTAATACGTGAAGCCCAAACTTTGTATCCCTTTTTAATGGAATTGCATGAACAGATGAACGTGAAACTTGGCATAGTTTAAGTTTATATGGAGGAGAAGTGCAGAAAGCTATTTATTTTATATAAAATGCATTAGAAGTACATTAAATTAATTAAAATATGCATTACTCACACTACTGCTTCAATTTTACACAACATATACACACATGTAAATAAAAAAGACATTTTGACATCTGTCAATAAAGGACTTCAAAAAAGGTTGTGAAGGAGGTTGCTATGCTCGACTGTATGTATTATTTTACTCTTACGTTCCAATTACCCTTTTTCATTCTACATTCAACAATGATATTATAACATACAACTATTATTATAATAACTGAGTAACCATTATAAAAACCTTTGATTATAGAAGTAAACTGACAAAAGAACCCTAATAAAGTTCAAACTTCCAAAAATCAATGAATTATGGTCGAATGTCGACCACTGGGCGCCCACTAGTATATATAAGTACACATATACAGTTGATAATGTAGTTTAAGTAATCAGCGGATAGATGGCGTTTAAAATAGTAAAACAGTTATAAAAGTATGTATGCGTCGGTCTATGTAGACGTTATCTTTAGTATCCGATACAGTCATCCACTAGTGTATATATTTACGAATATATATAGAGATGTGAACGGTCCGACGACCCGCATAAGACTGATCCCCGCTCTTTTTTTTTATTCGACTGGATACAACGTGAATCTAACTAAAACTATCTGAGCTATTTTTTTTTTTCGAACGACTACGCTATTGACCATGGAAGGTCTTAACGGACTACTCTATCTGAGCTAAGTTAACCATACATGTATACCTTAGTGAGACGGATATGCATACCTTCATATGTATCGCACTAAAGCGTACATGTATATAGAGTCTGATAATTTTGGCTAAGACTACCCAAAAAGGAAAAGGGGTTACAGAATTAGTGTATGTACTTTGTGAGCGTGCATGTGTGTGGAGTGCAGTGTGTGTGTGCAAGAAACTAGTGGATGCAAATCAAATCAAAAATACTTTATTCAGTTTAGGCCCTAATAAGGCACTTATGAAAGTCAAAGACTACTACCGGTTCGGAAAACAACCCAGTCATCGTGAAGAACCTGCAAGAAACTCGATCGGGTACATTTTTTAAACATATATTTCCAATACATTATACAATGCTTTTAGTGGATGCACAGAGAGGAGTCAATTCCAGACATCACTATCATTCACATACTGATCCACTCCATAATATCCTTTTGAAACTAAAACCCGTTTGACATGGCGCTTAAATTTACAGTCCAGCAAATCGGTAACATGCTTTGGGACTTTATTGTAGAACCTAATACTATTACCTAAAAAACTATTACTGGTTTTGCTAAGTCTGAAACAAGGGACCACCAGTTTATTACAGTTTCTAGTATTTACATTATGCCGGTCTTTTACTAAATTCAGTTTTTTGTTCAGTTCATTTGTAAAATTCAGTTGTAGTCCGGACATACATTAAACTATCAAGAATGTATTGGGAGGGCAGAGTTAAGATACCGAATTCCTGGAATTTCGTTTTTAATGATTCGCGAGGTCCCATGTTATATATTGCCCGAACTGCCCGTTTTTGTAATAAAAATATCGTGTCTACCTCAGCAGCCGTACCCCATAGCAGAATGCCATAAGACATTGCAGAGTCACTGTATCGCGCTACCAGCATGCTCGAGGATCGAACTTATGCTTGAGATGCTACCGAGGGAGGTCGCGTCGCGTCTGTGGAAACGAAGTTGACCGTTCGACCACGGCGGCGTTATCGGTGGTTTATCCCCGCTCCGTTTTTTGCAACGCCTTTTATAAGCCAACTTCCTTTTAGAGGGTAGCGCGTAATATTTATGTCAGTGCAAATACTTTTTGACGGTAGAACGGGCATTTGCGCCGACATGTATATTTTAATGTTGAGAGTAACTGTTTCTCGACCAGGTCCACGTGAAACTCCTGCAGCAGTTCATTCTATCCTCATTCGACATGGCTCGAGAGCTGCAAGTGGTTCCGAAGAAGATTCAGTACGTCGCTCGACAAGAACAGCAACTCTATGAGGTAACTATCTAAATCTATATAATATAATGAAAATGAAGTGTCTGTATGTAATATCAAAATAATATTTTTTCACTGATTGGGTGTGAAAGTATAAAAACTACTGATAACAAAAACGCATTTTTTTAAAATTTTGTCGGTCTGTCTGTTTGTTCCGGGTAATCTCCGAAACGGCTGGACAGATTTAGACGGGAATTTCACTGGCAGATAGCAGAAATTACAGCGGGTTACTTAGGTTACTTTAATTTAGACTAGCTGTTAACCGTGGCTTTTCTTACAGTGCTATCTTCAAGTGTTTACAGGACTTTCACCAGCATATAGCGGACATTATAAAAAATAATTTAGTTTATTTTAATTTAGACTAGCTCTTAACCGTGGCTTTGCCCGCAGTGCCATCTCCAAAACGGCTCGACCTATTATTACGGAACTTTCACCGGCAGATAGCGTGGCCGCTATATAAAACGTATTTTAGTCTATTGAAATTTAGACTAGATGTTAACCGTGGCTTCGCCCGCAATGCTATCTCCAATTTACACGATTTTATACGACTGCCACTAGCAGATACTGACTGTATAAGAAGTAATTTACGTTATCCTATTTTAGATTAGCTGTTATCCGCGACTTCGTCTGCATGAAATTTAGCAAAAATATGTTGTTTGCTGTAAACATGTGCGTAGGACGTGCGTTGTACTGACTGGGCTCCAAGAATAAATATAATTGAAATTCATGTCTGTATGTATTCTGAATTATATTGTCGTTTTGGTCATTTTGGCGGCAATTTTATTTTATTTACCGCGCTTTCGTGTACATAGCTCAGTAACCGTAGTAATATATAAGAATATTATGTCGAGTTCAATGAGCACTATATAAATTGTTAAATATTAAAAACTTAGACAGGTTTAAAGTATTACATCTTGATTTATATTTATGCAAGATTTGAAGACTTCAGCTCATTCATTGTTTACAATTGAACATTATAATTATTAATAGTAATTTTGAAGATAGAAGGGGTCTTTCTAATAAGATATTAGACCATGAACATAGTACTTATTGACACTATGTCTATATTATATCATTAAGTCATTGTTTCATTAGTTCCTTATATAGTGTAAGTGAGCACTGAGGTTAAGTTTCTGAATATGTTGATGATATGTAAAGCTCACTTGATACACAGTTAGTATTTATATATCTAATGTATAGGTTACATGTTACTGTAAGTGGCGTGCGAGTCGTACTTACAATTGTTTTTGAAAGAGCATTTCTATAATTGTACACGGTCTCACAATTTTGTATATCTTTAATACAATTAATACAAAAACGCTTGCGGAGCTGCGGTTACAACTAGTCTATATAAATAAAAATCAATCGTCAAATGTATGTGCGTGCATAATTTTAAAACGACTTCACCTATTTGGCTAATTCTTTTTTTCTTTTGTCGTGAGTGTAACTGTCGGAACGAGGGTTGTATGAGATAGTTTTTTGAAAATTGGTTAGCTGGATGAAAATGCCTTATGGCGGTGCAATAAAGATTTCATTTATTCAAAAATTAAACGAAAATGTGTAAAATTTGGGTTAAGAAGTGCCCATATAAAAAAGTGAGCGAGTGAGTGAGACGCAAGAGAATACTATACACAAGTTAACGTTAAGTTATTCAGAAAAAAAAAACAACAAATTAGGGTTAGCCCGTTACCATCTTTGAAAATGACTGTGCGTTTGTATTTTTTTTTATATTATAGGAGGCAAACGAAACGGTGCATCACATGATGTTAAGTGATCGCCACCGTCTATAGACACTAGCAACACCAAGGGAGTAGCAAGTGTGTTGCCAGCATGTGTGGGGGAAGAGTGGATGGGAGAGGGGTGGGCGCTCTGACTGACCGAACGAAACGCTTGTTGCGTTGAAACTCGAGTGCACTGTTAGTTGACGTGGATGTTTCTGTGGGTCGGGTGGTAGTACCGAGGGCGAGCCGACAGATTCATGCTGAAACCAGTTATAGCTTCAGCGTGCCTCTACCACCTACGAGGGCGGTTTGGAAACTTCTTAGCCTATCAATGAAAGCGAATAGTTAGTTTTTCAAAAATATTTTTATTTTTCAATATAATCTCCTGAAACTTCAATACACTTAGTCCAACGCTTTTCTAGCAAGCGCTTTTCTCCTCAAGGTCTTCAAAATAGTGGTTTACAACTGTAATTGCATCTTCATTTGAGGTAAAACGCTTGCCAGCAAGGTATTTTTTTAGACTTTGGTACAGGTAAAAGTCACTGGGAGCTAAATCAGGAGAATAAGGTGGGTGGTCAAGCAACTCGTACTTTAATTCGTTGATTTTAGCCATTGCTAAAACTCTCTTGTGCGCTGGTCCGTTGTCTTGATGAAAAATATTTTTTTTGTGTTGTAAGCCAGGACGTTTTTCTCGTATTTGTACATTTAATTGATCCAAAAGGTTGCAATAGTACTCTGAATTTATTGTTTTACCCTTTTGCAGATAGTTAATCAATAAAATACCTTTGTAGTCCCAAAAAACCGTTGCCATAACCTTACCAGCCGATTGAATTGTTTTTGCCTTCTTTGGGGCACTTCCTCCAGCTTCAGTCCATTGTTTGGATTGTTCTTTTGTCTCTGGAGTATAGTAGTGGATCCATGTCTCATCAACAGTTATGAAACGACGCTTAAAATCCATTTTATTTCGCTTAAAACGATCCAAACAAGCTTGAGAAATGTTCATTCTTATGCGTTTTTGGTCGACTGTTAACAAATGCGGCACCCATCTTGCAGAAAGCTTTTTTATCTGTAGTTCTTCATACAAAATTAAATGGACTCGGTTATTTGAGATGCCCCGGATATTAGTTATTTCACGCGCTTTTATTCGTCGATCATTTAATACCATATCATGCACTTTGGCTACAATTTCTGTTGTTGTTGCTGTTTTTGGACGTCCACTATGTGGTTCATCTTCAATGCTTGTACGTTTAAATTCAGCAACCCAATTTTTTACTGTTGCGTATGAAAGAGCACTTTCACCTAACACATTCACCATATCATTATGAGTTTCTTGTCCCGATAAACCTTTTTTATGTATATATTTAATGACACCACGCATTTCTAATATTTCCATTGTAAAAAAATCGCGGATGCGTCTTTTGTGAACACCTGTTTCTATATGAAGGAGTTGCCAGATCGAAACAAAATTTAACATGTGTTCATAGCAGAGATGGAAGTTTCCAAAACACTTAACTTTTTTCTGTTTATACCGCGCTTTTTGTGCTAGGCTAAGAAGTTTCCGAACCGCCCTCGTACACTATCATGTATGTATCGCGTTACATTTGAAAATAAGCTAAATCTAATTTTAATCTTTCATATAACATGTTTAATTATTTTAAGATTTCCAGTTACAAATTTTGTCTACTTTTTTTTCATGTACAAAATTCGAAGATCTTGATGAACAAATAAAATATTAGGAGCGGCTAAAATTGAATTTAGCCCATTTTGAAATGTAACGACTCATATAAAAGAATATTTTTGAAGTGACTTGTGTCTGTAAAAATATTTTTTTTCTTTCGTCACAGACAATAAATGAAAAATTCACAAAGGGTGACAAGAGGCAGGAGTTGGTGAGGATAATGCAGGCACTCCTGCAGGAGATGAAAAGCGAAGTCTACAATATGGATTGGAGCGTGGATGGTAAGTCACTCTCCATAAAAATATAGATAATTGCTCGTCCAGTGGTTGAAAGTCGAGCCATAGTTCATTCATATATCACTTTTCATTATCAAGGAAAAAAAACTAACTTAACAAAAAAGTTACCTCTTCAATAGCTACCAAATAAAGAAAATCGGTCGAGAAACATGAGGAATATTTTCTTAATAGTTTTTTTTTCTCACCATTTTTATATATAAGACAATACTTTGAAATGTCTGCGGAATTGTAATAAAACTATTGCGTACACGTAAAACACTTGGGTACACACACTACACTATATTATACTATTTAATTTAATATAGTTAACCTGTAAAAAGGAATCGACATTTAAAGTTTATTATTTTCATTAATAGTTTTTACAATAAATCTAAATTTTGTCATAATCATCACAATCACCGTTTGTTATCGAATTCCAACGTTACTAATTTTACCACAGAACTATTATTGTGCTACAGCGCCATCTAATAAAATACGTAAGTACCTGTTCACTGTTTTAACGACCAACAGATGCACAAACGAAAAAATACTATATTTAAATGCCAGTTTGGAGTTTTTGGCGGGATCTTAGTCTTTCATGTAGTGGATTTTATTTTTTATTCATAATCTTGTGTTACTTGACTCTATATTGTGTAAAATTGGTGGTGTTTTATGTAATATAGTTTGTTTATTGTGCATAAGTGAAGTGAATGGAAAATAATACCACAGACCATGAATTCTGAGATGCCACAAAAACTCCACGGAAAGTTCTAACAAGGGAGCCACCATCTTGTTAGAATATTGAATTCATTACTCGACAATGGAAATAAACAAACTCTCTGGAACATAAAACAAAACACTGACACTGGCAAATGCGTCTGCGGAGCCAAAACAAGAAGAAGAAGAAAATGCCAGTTTCTTTACATATATACAGAGCAGTGGTTATCCCGTGGTCAAAATTTTACCACAATAAAAGGGTATAAACTTGTATATAAGTATTATTAACTATATTGTACATCGTGAAGTATGGGGAATATAGATATAAAGGAAAAAATATATATTTCCAAATTAATTATTATATTTTGAAATATATAAATTTAGTTGTGTATATATAGTTTAGGGTATAATGATACCATATTTATAAGTACATAAAAAGCCTTATCCAGTCAGCTGTATAAACAGACACATCAAAATATATTATAACTAGATTTTATCCGCGACTTCAACCGCGTGGATTATAACTAATGGGCTAAAGCTAACAGACAATGGAAGCTTAGAAAAAAAAATGATTATGAAACAGTCTTCATTGGTACTCCGCTCCTTTTGGTCTTAGCGCAATAATATTATAGCCATCCTCGATAAATGAGTTATCAAACACTGAAAGAATTTTTCAAATTGGACCAGTTTCTGAGATTAGCACGTTCAACCAAACAAACCATCCAACTTTATAATATTAGTGTAGAAGTATAAATATCATATTAGTGATTTCATTTTATACTGTTTGTAAAAAATATCGACTAACAAAATTGCGAAAACTTTACTAATATTTACGAATATTTGTTTTAAAGTGAGTTCCGTTTATGCTTGAATTAATATTACTAATGTGGTATCATTGTTCAAGGACGAGCTGTTTAATTTTTGAAATATAATTTAATATACTCACACTGACAGATTTATGAATATAGATTTAGAAGTGACTTTCGTTTATACGTAATGTAATATTATCAATTGAAGAGGTATTTAATTATTATTTTTATCTCATTTATAAATACATGTGCTGACCGATTTATGAATATGGCTTTTAAAGTGGCTTCCGTTTTTGCGTAATTTAATATTGTTAATTGAAGAGCCATTGTTCCGAATTAGCTATTTTTGATTTAATACATGCATTCACAGGTTTATGAATATGGATTTTAAAATGACTTCCGTGTATGCGCCATTTATTATTTAATAGTTTATGAGCCCTTGTTTCGAGTGAGCTGTTTCATTATTTCTAATTATATAATTTAAAAATACATACACTGACAAATTTATATACATGAATTCTAAAGTGACTTCCGTTTAAGCATTATTTTCGGATGAACTGTTTTTGTTTTTAAATTTAATGTGTAAATACCATCTTGCATCATTTCCTGTCCAGACCTACCGTGTCACCAAGACCGTAGGTTCGCCGTGTCCAGTTCCGTGTTCTACTCGACGTCCCTCGGGCCGGACACGCTCTCCCTGCAGTACCCGCTGCAGCCTCCCCAGGATGCCTCCGACGGCGAGGAGGCGGTCTTTTACGACAGCTGCCACTTCGAAGACTACGAGATCATCAGCTCCAACGAGGAGAGCTTAGGAGTCTGTGAGTCTTACGGACCGCTTGGTGTTAGTATATTTTCAATACTTTTGTTGCGAATTACCCGGAACAAACAGATAGACAGACAAACAAAAAATTTAAAATTTGGGGTTTTTGGAGGGCTGCATTAGAAATTCGCATCCTGAAATTTGGGTTGAGGGGCTAATCGTACAATACACATTGTAATACAATTTATTGTGTGGTTTATTACTCGTAGATTTTCTTTATGTATCTCCCATCTTGACCCGTTCTCTCGAACTATCTGTCGATCCTATTGTCTCATTTATACATATATAATTTTAATAACTGAAATAGGTAATAATTACAAGTTAATATTATAAGTGCGTTATCATAACTTCAATGTTCTAACAAGATGGCGGCTTCCCTTATTAGAACTTTCCAACGAGTTTTTGTGCACCTCGGTATTCATGCTTCGTGGTATTATTTCCCATCCACTCGACTCGTGCACAATAACCAAAATATATTACGTAAAACACCACCAATAATACAATAGAGTCAAATAACACAGGATTATAAATAAAATATAAAATCCACTACATGACACACTCATATCCCACGAAAAATAAATCCAAACGAATATCACCTCTAGAATCAACAAGTGGGAGAATCGACGTCCCCGTACGAGATCCGAGTGGAAACCGAGTCGGACAGGTTCTCGGCTTCGGACAGCGCGTGGGGACGCAGTGACGTCACCAGCACCACCACCAGCGCCGCCACCACCTGCACCAACACCCTCAACATATCCCTCAAGCAGGCCTCGCTGGACGTCCAGCAGACTGGTGAGTATATAACATTTAAACATGAACCTTTGCAACTTTTGGGATGTAAAATATTAAAAAAACAAAGATAAAGTTATGTCATACAGTAAGTTTACAAAAAAAAAACTAAGCAATAGTAAAATTACAATAAAAGATATATCACTCATATATACCACAAAAGTGAATTTAAATTAAAAAAGTATAAAACATTACATTACATTAGACATGACGCCTTTTCTCAAGGCTTCGTAATACCCAGGCGTACACACAAACAAACAAACACACCTATAATGCGTGGACCAGAACAAGTATTAATTAGTCAATATATAATGGGAGACCGCGAATATAACAAACACTGTATAACATATTCCATCTCATTCTTTCGCACGTTAACTCTTACAGTTGTATATGTCTATCTCTTTTCAATGTCGTTTTTTCGTTTTATCGAGTTTGAAATCACAACGGGGTTAAGGAATTTTTATCGCAGTAAAACCTGCAGGTTATTCTGAGACGGTAGAGCTATTCCATTCAGGACTTTTCTTTACATCTTTTAACAGGTACAATTCTGTAATACATCATTTTTATGTGTTTTATAAGTACCTCAGTGATATTTTAAATGACTTGATTGAAACCCATCGACTTTTCTCTACTTTCTGTATGTATTACACATAAAACCAGAAAACCATACCATAACAAGTGTTTTCATCCATAAAGTATTTTATATAACAATGAAAAGATAACTTTAAATGTATATAGGTTTTAGGTTGTGAGGGAATGGGATTGAAGAGAAAGACGAGCTGTGAAAATTGTTGATAACCCCGAGTTCACAAATGGTATTAAACCATTAAATGTAAGGAGAAATGTCGACTCTTTATGTGTGTTCTACCGTTTATATAATGGGTTGTGTTCCGGGGAATTGTTCAAACCTTATGCCTATGGCTGCTTTCCACCATCGTATCGCTTGTCATTGGCAGGGAATGCAGCCTCTTGAGCACCGTTGTGGGTAGACGCCCTTAACGCCACAAATATTCGTGCGCTGCGAGCTGCGCAGCGTACCGTGGCGTTGAGGGTGATACGAGGGTACCGCACGGTGTCCTCGGGGGCGGCCATGGTGCTAGCCGGCTCCCTTCCTTGGGAGCTAGAGGCGGAGGTGCTTGCCGCCGTATATCAATATACGGCGGCTAAGAAACGGATGGGGGAGCCTCTAGCTCCCAGAGAAATAGAGGAAAGGAGGAGAGAAGCCAGGGACGAAGTGGCAGAAAGGTGGAGGCGGGACCTGGCGGATGCGCGGTATGGTCGATACACGATCGACGCCGTCCGCCAGGTTGGTGCAATAGAGGATGGGGCTCTCTGACGTTCCGTCTGGTGCAGGTCCTGACTGGGCATGGTTGCTTCGGTTGGTACCTGCACCGGATAGCACGCAGGGAGCCGACCGCCGTATGCCATCAGTGCGGCATTGACCCGGACACCGCGCAGCACACTCTGTCTGAGTGTGCTGCGTGGGAGGAGCAACGTCGCACTCTGGCTGCGGCGGTAGGGCAAGACCTCTCACTGCCGAGCGTGGTTGCGGCCATGCTCGGTAGTGAGGATAACTGGAATGCAATGGCCTCCTTCTGCGAGGAAGTCGTCTCGCAGAAGGAGGCGGCGGAGAGGGTCCGTGAGCGGGATCCTCAAAGTGACCCTCTCCGCCAACGGAGGACGGGCAGGAGGAGGCGGTAGTTTGACCGCCTCCTCCCACCGTAGCTGGACCTAGAGAAGATGGGTCGGGGGGCCCATCTTTCTATTGCGCAGGTCCGGCGGACGGAGGAGGCGGCCGGTGTGTACCCGGCTGTCTCCGAACAGGACGAGGTCCGGCGGCAACAATATCGCTGCTGGGCCAACCGCTGGGGCGGCACGATGAAGTCTATAGAGATCTCGTGCCGCCCCAACTTAGCAGTAGACGTACACCGTGGGGTTTTAGTCCGTACGAGACGGACATAACCCACCCTCTCCCCCGGGAGGGTGGTGTATCCATAAGGGATTTCCCCACGTAAAAAAAAAAAAAAGGGAATGCAGCCTCACGCTTTGGAACCCAAATGGTCTTGGACTATCCGTTTCCAGAAAGGTTTCCTCCCTCAAACTCTCCGGTTGTAGAATAAGCTTCCTGCTGAGGTTCTTCCTGAAGACTACAGTATGGAATTCTTCAAGGGGAAAGTGAATAGGACATTAAAGGATCGGCAACGCATGTGACAGCTCCGGTGTTACAAGCTTCCATAGGCTGCAGTGACTGCTTAACATTAGGCGGCCCGCATGCTTGTATGCTAAAATCGTGGTATAAAAAAAATACCGTCATATACGGACCCGTAAACAGACTCTGTATATCATGGAGACTAGACTCCATGTTGCATACTATAATATTAATGTACTGTACGTTATTATAAGCCACTAGTATCACCTATTTACCTTTATTTATTTAGTAAAAAATTATAATAAAAACTTTTTTTTAATATTGCATCTAAGATGTTACATTAATTATTTTTTTAAAATCCATCAATTTTTCTTTCTGTTTACCACTTACATAGCGTATTAATCTCGTTCTCCTAAAATTACTCAAACCAGTAAGTGTCACTTCTACCGAATGTACTTGACTTTTTTTTTCTTTTATTTGCAGTTCTGTCAAGACTGAGTCGCAAAATTAGTTTGAAGTTAGTCAAGTTTATAGATTGCCTAAAAGAGACATACTTTGGGACGTTGCAAAGGTAAGATATCATGTTAATGTTATTTTTTTTTTTTATAGTAGCACGGCATAATGACTGCCATGTGCCTGATGGTAAGCACAGTACAATCCAAAAACAATGGCGACCACCGAGTGACACACTATCCATCGCCGGTCGCCGCTGTTATGCCGGCCTGCGAAAAGCTGGATATGCACAGGCTGATCCCGAAACGCCACCCGCAGAAGCGAATCACTATGACGGGCTTTATCGCCATATACATGGTGGTTGCGACCCAGTCAGGCTGTAGAGCCCTACCACCCCGCTATCGCCATTGCCTCGTTCGTTATTCAGCAGGGGGCACCACGTGCAGGTGAGGTTGGCTTGGGGGTCTCAAGTGTTAGATGTTATGAAGTCTTTTAATAAATGTGTCGTTACATTTCCAAATGAACTAAATTCAATTTTAGCCGTTTCCTATTACATTACGTTATTTTTCAAGATCAAATTTTGTACATATGAAGGTCATAAAAATAAACGGTAATATTTGAACTTTGTTGTCACAATATAAAGACTAGAAATGATAAAAAAATTAAAAATGTTATTGTTATATTATATATATATGTTATAGAAATAATCTTGTATTTTATACATTATTATTCAGACATATCAACTGACTCAACAATTATGTTGACATTACAACCACTTCTCATTCAATTATACATGAATACAACAGTTATATGAACGATTAAAATTTGATTTAGGTAAATTTGAAATGTTACGATACAAATCTTTCATAATATTTTTTTGGCAATTAGTATCAAACGAGATTAGATGAACGTTAAATATAGAAGAAGAAAATTCATATTGATTTAGCAGTGTTGTCCTAAGTATTATTATGGAATCTGCGTTTGTATATACTAATTAATATTATAAATGGAGATGTGAGTTTGTTTCTTTACGCTTTCATGCCTTAACTACTTAACCGATCATAGTGAGGTTTTGTGTACACGTTGCCACGAGTACAGGAGAGGTCGTAGGGTACCTTTCATTCAATAAAAAAGATGTTCCTGAGGTATAGAAGAAATCTACATTAACTAGAGCGAAGCCGCGAACAAAAGCAAAGCTAAATTTTGTATCTGTCGAGAGATTTTATAGTAATACAGTAGATTATCATGAGATAGAGAAGGTGGTTCTTGAGTAAACTTTGAATAAAAAAACAAGTACCACGAGCCCGACGTGTATCTATAACTACTCTCAAATGTCAAAGGAAAAGTGTTGCCTGCCGCTGAAATGCAATTCGCCCGACACGGCTCTCATCTTAAAAAGTTTAGCGAAAATAAATTTAAAATATTATGATATTTCGTTTGTTTGGTTAAATTAATTTTTTGTTAATTAAAATAATTTTAAACTATAATGAAGGGATTCGGTTTATAATTTTCATAACTTATTGTAAACATAGACAATGACGACTGTCCCACATAACAGCAGGAACGTTTATAATTTAAAGGCTTAATAAATATATGTGTAAATAAGTGTGCCAAAGACGGAGTCCTCGAATACACATTTAGTTGGAAGACGTATGCTATACATAAATATATACAGGCTGAATGTGTAAACAGTAGCAATATTTATGGAAGATACTCTGCACGCGATTCTCGTTCTAAATAAATTTAAAAAGTAGGTGCTGAATATTGGACCTAATTATCTAGAAAAATACAAAAATTATACGCAATCCTCTACGCATCTGTGTTAAGCATTGTGTCAATGACCGTCGGGTGATTTAACTTTCACTTGAAAACAAAACCAAAGGGATTTATTGTCCGTTTTATTATCGAAAGTCATTGTAGCTTTCGACACCGGTTAATGCAACTAGATTGTTATACTTTTGAGTCTTAGAACTTCTCTTTGTTGTTTCGTAGTATTTGTTTTGATATTATTTTATATGTTAAATGTGACCATGAATTGTCGTATCTTAGAATACTGCGATCGTCTAAACTTTCATCCGGTATATATATTATGTGTGTAGGGTGTATGTGTGTATGTGCAGATGCCTGGAGTCGCTGGAGGTGTCATGTCGTGAGGAGTTAGGTGGAAGGCCAGCTAGCGAGGCGATGCGGCAGCTGGTGTGGGTGGCGTGGCAGGTGGATCTGCAGCCATGCGCCTCTTTCTCACTCCTACGCACTCTACTCGACTCCTTTCGACGATTCTTCACCAGGTTTTAATTTTTTTTATACCTATTTCGACAAAATTACTAAACAATACCTTTTTTAATGTAGGTAAATCCCTTATGAATCCCTACCCTCTCGGGGGAGAGAGTGGGTTATGTCCGACTCGCACGGACTAAAACCCCACGGTGTACGTCTGTCGCTATAGTCGGGGCGACACGAGATCTCTACAGAAAATACCAACGCTGGACTCCGTTACTACACAATACTGATGGAAAGAATTTTCGGCGGGATCTTGGAATGTCATCTAGTAGTTTTTATGTTTTATTGATAATCTCGTGCTACTTGGTTCTATATGATGTTTTACGTAATACTGTTCGGTTATTATTCACAATTGAAGTGGATCAGAAATATAATAATACCACGGAGCATGCATTCTGACTTGTCAGAAAAACTTACTGGTAGGTTCTAACCAGACGGCGACTGTCATGTTGCTACGTTAAAATGATCTCAAGAAACTTGTAATATAATTACCTACTCGACAATGGCAGTTAAAAATCTACTATAAGATTGGTTGCCAAAAAAAACCTGATGGAAAGTATGATACAGTCCAAAAACGGCGACAGTGGTCGCCATCATCGTCATCATCAACCTGTAGGAGACCCACTCCAGGGCCATGGGCCTCTTCCCCAAGGAAGGTATGAACATAATGACCACGACGGCCCACGACGTATTGACGATTTCAAACTCTGAGAAATCCACAGTTCTATATCATTCCCACATACAGTAGTACCTTAGGGACCCACCTTAGGTATTCCCGATAACAACGGTACTAGAAGAACATTTCCCAGGTTCTAGTTTGCTCACGATGTTTTTTTTCTGTCACCTTATACTGTTATTCAGTTTAAATGAGTTGAGTTTCCAGAAATTTCTTGGTACAACTTGGGGTTCGAACCTTCCCTAAAACGATTTAAGCATCACGATTTTTTGCTTAATAAATTAAAAATGTACAGTTCTTCATGATTTTTAAGTAAAGCTTAACGTAACTGAACGATAATGCAACGGAAGTCCGTCACGGCAATATGACGTCACGTTTCTGTATCATCCTGTTAGATAAATAATGAAACGTAACCAAAACTTCTATTAAATCGTAATTAATTTAATTCGTTACTTATCACAGTAATCTGTTCGTATGTTTCTATGTTTTATTTACTTTATAACAGAGCGTTGCTAATAATGTTTGCTGTATTATTGAAATTTCGAATTAGCTGATAGATGGCATTACAGATAATTAAGCTTTGATTTAATTTGTTACTTACTTACATTGAAATCAGGTGGCAGCACGGTCGTTCGCCCATATATACATAATTAATTCTATTGTATGATTTTTATATTTATTCAATTTTTTTTTTTAACTTTTGTGCTATTTTTTTATATACTATTTATTGTCAAAATGAAACATATTTAAAAAGTTATACTTCAATCGTGCGTGAGGGTTACACGCACTCGTTTTTTTTTTAATGAGAGACATCGACTAAGAAAGTTGACAGTAAATTTGAACAGTACAATTATACTTACACTCGTCACAATCAGATTTGTTTTGACGCCATCTATGCGCTCGTTTTAGTACTACATTATTAGTTGTATGTTTTCTTATATGTTTGATATGATATTCGATTGTGATGATATATACAAGAATTTTGAGACGGTTCGCTTTATGGTATAAGGTTTTTCTAGTATCCAATATTAGTATGAGAGGGAAGGTTTTCAATGCCCCTCAGTGGGATAACGTGGGATACCGTGTACAGGTTGAGGATAGCTGGTTCGGAGGATGAAGAGGCGTGCTGCCTGCTGAGTCCCGTGTGGCGGCGGCAGGTGGCGCTGCAGACGGTGCACTCGCTCAGCTCGCACAGGCTGGCTCGGATCATATCGGCACAGGTAATTTTTTTAATGATTATTATTTATCATCTGATGGTGATGATTTTGAATGATTAGGTTAGTTAATTAACCCCTTCAGTTAATATGTGTGTTAACTCTTATATGTTCAGATAACAATATTTGACAGTACCTTTGGCTATATTCTGGCATAAATAATATTAAATATGGTGGTATACGGTTAGAAGGATATCCGTAGGAATGCTGACTAATATTGTAAGTGCTAATGTGAGTTTACGCTTCCACGTCTTAACTGATCAACCAATCATTATGTAAATTTGGCTTACACATTTTTACAGTGATACATAAAATTATACACATTACTGTTCGCTACAATTATACACATTACTGTTCGCTACAATTATACACATTACTGTTCGCTACAATTATACACATTACTGTTCGCTACAATTATACACATTACTGTTCGCTACAATTATACACATTACTGTTCGCTACAATTTTATAGTAGTTTGTTTTAAAAAGTAATGTAAATTAACTTTGTATAGTATTATAGTGATTTCTATAGTAATAATGCATTCAATATAGTATCAGAATAAGTACCCACACTTGTCATTTAAATGGAATAGTTACTGTAATAAGTACCTAGATATTAAGAATAATAGTGTAATATTTCTTGTAAGCTATAACGTTGCAACCCCGAGGGGTAAATAAGACATCAGGTTGCAGTATGATATGTTTAATAAATTTAACAATTATAGACTACTATCGGACACGGCGGACGTTGTCCTGCCCTAATAATGAAAAAAAAATAGACAAATTATATACCAAATCTTCCTCATGAATCACTCTACCTACTGGTGAAACCCGCGTGAAAATCCGTTCAGTAGTTTTTGAGTTTATCGCGAACAGACAGACAGACTTTGTTTTATACTATGAAATGAAGTAACAAATGTACAATTAAATTTAACTAAAAATAATTAATATAAACTAACCAACTCAAACACAGTCTTAAGAGCAACTGTCTCGCTCGGGAAATAAATAAATGTATATGTAAAAAATTAAATATAGAAATCTCGGTCGTTGGAAAATCAAGGCTTCTAATTTAAAAAAAAGAATTAAAAGAATAGGCCCACCGAACGGCTGAAGACCGAGAAGTTCGCTTAGTTGGACGTCGGGGTTTCAGCTTCCAACACAGGTCGCAGCGGAGCAACAGAGATGCACCACCGATGGAAAAGGTTTTTAAGGTGGTAGAGCCACGCTGAAGACACTACTGGTTTCGTAATAACTGTGTCGGCTCCCCCGCAGTACTACCACCCGACACAAAAAAGCACACACCTCAACTAACTGTGCACGCATTGTTGCGTTTCGCTCGGTCAGTCAGAGCGCTGGAGGATCATCTCCTCTTCCCTCTCCTCTCCTCCTCCCTCCCTCCCCTTTCTTCAAACACAGGCTGGTGACGCACTTTCAAACTCCTGGTGTCGTTAGTGTCTAGTGTCGCCCGGGGTAGTACCACCCTCTCATAGAAAACCGACATGAAGTAACAGTGCTTGCATTGTTGCGTTTCGTTCGGTCAGTGAGAGCGCCGGAGACCCACCTCCCCTCCGCTCTTCTCCTCTCCCTCTTCACCCCTATTCCCTTCCCCCAAAGGGTGGCAACGCACTTGCGACTCTTCTGGTGTTGTTAACGTTCATGAACGGTGGTGTTCACTTAACATCAGGTGACCCACCTGTTCATTTGCCTGCTATGACATAAAAAAAGATGGAAAATCGAGCTGCGGGCGGACGCACGAGCTGACCCTGAGCTCCGCAATGCTCGATGTAGTCGGTCGGGTGTCGAGCTCGGCTGGCTCGACTACTCAGAAGGAGTGTTTAGTCTGTACCCAGGCAGCCCAGGGGTTATATGGATCACTATTCGCCATGCTGGCTCTTATGTTTTGTAAAACGTGAGAGGGTAAAATTGAAACGTAATAACAAAAAGTAATATGTCTATGTTTAAAAGAGGAAAACAATGTGGGATTCCGTGTTTATAATTGAATCTCAGTTACTACGTGATCAAATCGAATGGTACACTGATATTGACAGATTATCTATACAAGTTCAAGGTCAATGTAAATAATTTATACAGAGGTTATACTGTTGCACATGGTAATTATTTATGAAGAATCTAAAGCTTATTCAGAGCAATCAATACGCGAACCTAACACGTGCTGACCATGAGGCAAAATTAGACAAATTTATGTTGAATGTTTACCGGGGCTTAGAGGAAAAGTGCTTCGGGGATGCCGTACACTACACGTTAACAATCTCGCTCCAGGGGCATGGTAGACAAACGGCACACCCTCACAGCACAACAATGGTGGCTGCTGATGGGAACAGCTGTTCTTGCTGGCGGCTCCAAAAATAAAAAGAATCCCGCAAGGAACCACAGCGCTAAGGCGATTAGACAACTAACTTCTGACTTCGCTTCTGCGGGTCGCGTTTCGGGATCAGCCTGTGCATATCCAGCTATTCGCAGGCCGGCATGACAGCGGCGACCGGCGATGGATAGTGTGTCACTCGGTGGTCGCCATTGTTTTTTGTATTCTACTGTGCTTACCAGCAGGCATAGTGCAGTCATTTTGCCGTGCTACTATTAAAAAAAAATGTCTGACAGCGAACAGGTTACCAGTTTAGGAAAACAAATTCCTACTACGCGAGCGCCCCTAATAATCAACAAATTAACAGAATCAAACTATTTCAATTGTAATGTTTTACAGATTGTATTGATTTAATGTTTTATAATTATACAGACAAATAAATAGATATTATAAAATAAGGGTTTTATCTATTTATTTAATTAAATTTTAAAAGAGCTCTGAAAGTGATTGCTCTATGCCATAGAATGTTCATTGTAGATAATGACCAAATGAACCACAGATAAGTGTTTACAACCAATCTGAGGAAATAAGTGTGTCGTAATTAATGTTATATTGTTTGTGGAATGTGAAATGTTATGTGGTTATAATTATATAAGTAGCAGTACCCACAGCTCCGCACGCGAGGTGGCTCGCAAGTGCATTTAATTCAGAAAAAATGTACTGTTTCCGTTGGGATAGGTCTAAGTCAAAACTAAAACTAGCTTTTACCGAAAAATAAGCAGATATTGTACACTCTCAGTATTATTAGAAATAATTGATAACGTTGCAGATACTGGACCGCGTGAGTGCTGCGCACGCGCGGTACCAGAGCGCGCTGGCGGCGCTACAGGGTGCTCTCGCGGGCCGCCTCCGGCACACCGAGGAGTCGCGCCTCGCACTGCGCAAGCGGCACGCGCCCGCCCTCGCGCGGCTCTGCCTCGAGGCCACCTCCGTCTGCGACCTCATGCTGCACGGCACGCCCGACCTCGGCCGCGAGATAGGTACGCACCCCCCTCCCATACATCCACCCCCACATACACTCCGTCACTACACACTCCCTCCACACACACACATTCCCCCTATACACACACACGTACCCCTCCACATACACACGCATTTCTCCTCACATACTCATACAATCTCACGTTTTATACCTTTTTTTATTAACGTGGGGAAATTCATTATGGATACCCAGGGTTGGGGGAGAGAGTGGGTTATGTCCGACTCGCATGGACTAAAACCCCATGGTGTACCGACAAACCATTTTTGTTGGGGCGGCAAAGAATCTTACTTGCTACTCAACCTGGTATAGCCGTCCCGGGAGGTGACCGCCGCGCCGGGCTCCCAGCTGCCTCCCCTCGTCAACCGGACCTGTGCAGTGGGGAGATGGGTCTCCGGCCCATCCTTCAAGTCCCGCTACTGTGGTGGGAGGAGTCGGGCAAATCGCCGCTACCTCACGCCGGTCCTCTGTTGGCGGAGAGGGCCGCTTAGAAAGTCTACCTTGGGGGCCCTCGCAGAAGGCCATCGCTCGTCACGCTTGTTCGCTGCCGAGCATGGCCGAAACCACACCCGGCACCGACAAATCCCCATCCACCTACCGCCGCAGCTAGAATGCGACGCCGTCCCTCCCACGCAGCACACGCAGACCGTCCTGCACCCATCGCTCCACGGCCTCTCCTCCCTCAATTGCCGTCTCTTCTCCCCTATCTCCCTGGGATCCGGAGGCTCTCCAGTACGTTTCCTTATACATATAGAGTTGGCAGCACCCAGTACTCGGCTCCCCTATATTGGGAAGTCACAGCACTCGAACAGCTAGCGCCCATCCATCCATGTTTGTGCTCATCGTGGCCAGGCGCACTAGTTGCGCTAGTAGTACTCGATCTCCGTATCGGAGTTAGAGGAGAGGAATAAAGGTTTTTTTTCTCTCTTTTCAGACTCTTGGCCCGCATTTTTATTCTGCTTTCGTTTATTATTTATGACAAAAAAGAATGAAAGGTTGTGGTGTGCAGGTCGCGGTCAGTACGGCGTGGTGTACTCTGTGCGCGGCAGCTGGGGGGGTCGCGCCCCCGCCGCTGTCAAGTCCGTCCTGCCTGCCGATGAGAGGCACTACCAGGAGTTGGCCATGGAGTTCTTCTACACCAGGTAACATAACACTACAGATTTTTTTTTTGCAATCAATCTTCTAGTACATTAATACTGCCGTTTACGAATAGGTAATAGTATTACAAGGTTCTTGCTATCATTTTAATGAACCAACAAGATGGTGGCCGTCTTGTTAGAACTTTCCATGGAGTTTTTGTGGCAAGTCAGAATCCATACTCTGTGGTATTATTTCCCATCCACATCACTTGTGCACAACAACCGAATTATGTTACGTAAAACACCACCAATATTACATAATACAGAGCCAAATAACACAAGATTATGAATAAAATATAAAGTCGACTACATGACGTTCTAAGATCCCGCCAAAAACTACTACCACAGATAATAATAATATATTATCTAGCATTGAAGTCGCTGGATACTTGTCTTTTAAGTTTACATTCCTACTAAATTTTTTTTAATGTGATTACTTCTTTAGGTGCGTTGAGCGGCATTTTTGGTAGGATATAAATTTATAATTTCGCTTCATGACATGCTACGTAAACATGAGCGGCCGTATTGCGCTTGCGCGGCTTGCGTCACACTAACAATGTGTAGTATAGGCGTCTGTGTGCATTAGACTGATTAAAGAAAATCGCCTATATTTCTTAAATATATCGAAAATATTGTTGGAAATGATGAAAAAAAAATCCTGTGATAGCCCTTAATATTAATATTAAGGTATACCGCATGGTAAATTTCAATTTCCCGTGTGATTAACATGAGAATGAAATTGCGGGGTGGTAGGGTTTTACAGCCTGACTGGGTCGCAACCACCATGTATATAGCTATAAAGCCCGTCATAGTGATTCGCTACTGCGGGTCGCGTTTCGGGATCAGCCTGTGCATCCAGCTGTTCGCAGGCCGGCATGACAGCGGCGATCAGCGATGGATAGTGTGTCACTCGGTGGTCGCCATTGTTTTTGGATTGTACTGTGCTTACCATCAGGTACAGTGCAGTCATTTTGCCGTGCTACAATAATAAAAAAAAAAGCTTGTTTTTTTGTGGTGAGAATTTTATCATTCTTTAATGGTTCATCAAAAAGGCTTAGAACAAATCAATTTCTTTAGTCAATTGATGTGAAAACAAATTCTGAAATTTAAATACACATTCACACTATTTAATATTAAAATACAAAGCCGAACACATTTATTTCATTGTTTTGAGTTTTCACGTCTGTCTTTAATACTGCTTAGATTTTTTTTCTTAAAATATCATTAGTGTTATAATCGTCTAAGGAGCTTTGATATTAATTGAAATACATGATTTTAATAATAATAATAAGTTATAATAAAAATGAAGTGTCTGTATGTAATTTACTTGTCTACATTTGTCACGTACTTACGCCGCGTCGTCATTAAAACTACAATAAGTTTTGATAGACTGGACCGATACAAAACAAAGACTTAGTTACTCCTGAAGATATGCTTAATGATTTGTTCTTTGAGATTTTATTGTGAACCTTCTACTTTAGCAGTGATGCATGTTCATACAAATTTCAGCGTTAGATAGCTCATTTATCGAGGAAGGCTAGGTATATATCGTCACGCTAAGGCCAACAGGAGCGGAGCAACAATGTAGAAAGTTTTAAAATAGTTACCATTTCAAGTAATCTAGTCTATTTTAATTTAGACTAGCTATTAACCGTGGCTTCGCCCGCAGTACTATCTTCAAAACAGTTCAACAGATCTTCACAAAACTTTCACTGACAGATAGCTGACCTTATAAAAAGTAATTGAAGCAATTTTAGTTTATACTAGCTGTTAACCGTGACTTCACCCGCTATGCTATCTCCAAAACGATTCGATCGATCTTCACATAACTTTTACTGGCAGATAGCTAATCTTATAAATAGTAATTTAAGCAATTTTAGTTTATACTAGCTGTTAACCGTGGCTTCGCCCGCAGTCCTATCTTCAAAACGGTTCGATCGATCTACAGATAACTCACTGGCAGATAGCTGATCTTATAAAAAGTAATTTAAGCAATTTTAGTTTATACTAGCTGTTAATCGTGGTTTCGCCCGCAATGCTATCTCCTAAATGGTTAGACCAGTTTTCACGAAACTTTCACTGGCAGATAGCGGACCTTATAAAGAGTAATTTAATTTATTTTAATTTAGACTAGCTGTTAACCGTGGCTTCGCCCGCTGTGCTGTCACCAAAACGGTAAATCGATTTTCACGAGATTTTACTGGTAGATAGCGAACCTAATAAAAAGTAATTGAGGTTATTCTATTTTAGACTAGTTGTTACCCGCGACTTTGCATGAAATTTCGCAAGATTTCAACTCATTCTTTATTTTTATAAGAGAAATAATTATCAACTTGTTATTTACAATTCGACATTATAATTATTACGATTTAAAAAAACGCGTGCTGAGCTGCGGGTACAGCTAGTTTTAAATAAATCTTCTTCTTCTTACCCTTATCCCACATAAGTAGGGTCGGTACAACATGTTTCTCATGTTGTGCTATATGATTTGGCTTAATTTTTACTATCGGCCGCCTGCCACCTGTTGTACCACTGTATTTATGATTATTATTATATAGTTACGAAGTCTGATGGGCTCTTTTAAATATTAGGTCCGTTCCCTCGTCATGGAGCCCTTGAGTACGCTGCTTGCGCGATACAGTGACACAATATCTTACATCACTGCGACAACATTACACATATCACCTCCACACACGTGCACGCATACACGCTTACACATGCAGGTGGAAGGGGTTAATTTCCCTTATCAAACTGAAATAGTTAAGAATATTATCCGATACGAAATATATATAAGAGTTATTAAGTTATGTATGCTTGGTACACATATATGTTTCAACATCTCATATATGTATGAATAGTTAGCTTAAATTAGGTTAGCTCACATAGGTCGCGAATTGCATTGAGCTAGTTGTCAAAATAAAATCGGCTGAGTGCCTTAAGCACTCACCTTAGTAGTCCGGTGAAGCTGTTAAGACCTTGCTTGGTCAATAGCGTAGTCAGTTCGAAAAAAAAAACACTTTTAACCTTACAATTTTTCGTTCCGTTTAAAAAGGAAGTTCTTCAAGATTATGGTTTGCTTGTTATTTTTTATGTAACAGAAAACTAGCCAAATTTAGACTATTCCCAAGGATTGCATTTTCTGTTTTTTTTTTTCAGGATTCGTAGTTTCAGAGTTTTCTCAGTACTAGTAATATAATATTAGATATATAATATCCAGGATTCGTAGTTTCAGAGTTTTCTCAGTACTAGTAATATAATATTAGATATATAATATCTATAATAGATAATTCTAAAAATATAAAATATGAGAACTATAATTGAAAAATAAATGCAAATAAAATGACATGTCAATAATAAAATTTAACTGACTGATGACTGATGATGTTGACTGATTTTAAATAAATAAATCAACTTAACGTGCATTTGTGTACCAAAATTGTTATCAGCTGACGATGAAGGAAAATATTGTAAGGAAACTTGAACATTGGAAATGTCGTTGTAACATTGAATATATAAATATATAGAACTGTGAATTTCTCAGAATTTGAAATCGCCAATACGTCGTGGGCTGGCGTGGTAATTATGCCCATACCTTCCTTTAGGAAGAGGTCTGTGGCCCTTGATTAGGTCACTTACAGTTCGATGATGAAGTGAATAGTAGACAGACAATAGTAATTTAATACGAGTCTGTATCGTCATAATTATGCGATAGAACCTTTTTATATAAATCGATTGTTGACGTTCAGATCTCAGTTAATTAATAGTATCGAGACTCTAACTTTTTGGTAGTCATGCACGTTAACGTCAACGAAAAAGAACAAAATGTCATTCATTGTTCTGTTTTCCATCGAACTATCGAGGCGATCATATTATAATGAGTAGCTGAAACAAATATCATCATCAAAACAAGAATCATTATGCAACATTCGTGGAAGCTCAGCGGCCAGCTGCAACAGAGAGGAGATCACGAGGTACGTGCATTGTATCTTTACTGTTGTTAGCTGGATCTGAACGAAAACTCTAAAGGTTCTCGAAGACCCTTCGGGGTCCCCCAGAGTAGCAGAAAGCCACTTCGGCGGTGCGCATGCTACAGAGTCAGTATTCGTTTCGATTTCTCTCTATGATATGTAATAAAAATATCGATTATATTTTCAGCGTAGGATCACTCCTAATTAACTCCCACAGGACAATTAATTAACAACTCAATTTCATCAACAAATTACTCCTAATTAATTCTCACGAGTTCATTGCAGGGCTTATGGTATACGTGAATACACTTAGTAGTTTAAAAGTTGGTAACACAGTGGTGCCACAGTGTGGCACAAAGTGATGACGATGATAGTATAATATGGTTTTCAGGAGCATCCCTGTACACCCGCGTATAGTCCCACTGTACGGGTCCATAGTACAACGCCATGCTGGGTCTGGACCCTGCGTGCTGCTGGTCTCCGAGAGGAAGTGCCGGGACCTTCACGCAGCAGTACGCGCTGGACTCTCCTTCGCAGCCAGAATGAGGATCAGCTGCGATATTGTCGAGGGTCAGTTGAAGATCATTTATATCTTAGTCTATATATACTAGCTCACCCGGCCACGCGTTGCTTGGCTCAGTTATTGAAAAATAAATTCAAAATTAAAACGTGGCGTTGTCTGTGATATATCTATAACAGTCGGTCTTACACTTTTCTCTCACCATATTAATTTTAAGCGCCACCTGTTGGAGACTGATAGCTAGCTAGCTAGAAGATAACTTATAACAATATTCAACATTGACAATCATCTAATTTATAATAAAAAGTTTACAAATACCAAATTATACATCAATGTCAGCGTTTCATGAAGATCAGTTAAGTAGTTTCGGAGTTCATAGTGAGCAAACATCATGACATTGGATTTTTATTTAGATATACAAAATACATGATATTTCACAAGCATTTCTAGTGAATGCACAGAGAGAGGTGTCACTTCCAGTGTACTATAGTTTACATATTGATTTAAAAATAGCTTTTCAAAATTCGCTTAATTTATTATGCTCATATCTTCCTTTGGGAAGAGGCATATTGTCCAGCAGTGGGTCTTTTATAACCTGATAATGATGTGTCCAGGTATCCGGTACCTGCACTCTTTGGGGCTGGTGCATCGGGATGTCAAGATGAAGAACGTTCTCCTCGATGCCAACGGGAGAGCAGCCCTCTCGGACCTAGGATTCTGTGCCGCAGAGGCTCTCATGTCAGGGTCCGTGGTGGGCACTCCGGTACATATGGCGCCGGAACTCCTCGACGGAGACTATGATGCTGCAGTCGACGTATACGCATTCGGGATACTCTTCTGGTATGTATTCCACCCTCTTCGTTTGACGTCATTCAAGTGTTACCTAA
>MU159771.1:0-19710 GCA_015888305.1 Antheraea pernyi
GGAAAGAGAGTATCCCTACAATAAAGTCAATAATGACCTAAATACTTTGTTGACAACAAATAACTAAAAAGCCATAGATATATTATCATAACCTTAGTATGTGTATGTAAAATTTTCAATGATTATGATTTTTATTACATAATTCATTTCATGTAAACTTTCACAAATGTGTATTTTATTGTACTATCATCAAATAAGCTGTTATTGTGATCACATTTATCAGATGTTATCTATCAGCTGCCTGTTTGATTAGGTGTAAATGAAAATTTTAATATGATGGAGAAAAGGTACAAATACAAGCACCGATCTTTGCTATTCAGTAAATAACTTTTAAACTAAATATCATTCAAAAACATCCAGTCTTATAGGTAGAACAGCTACTGTTCAAATAAACATACTTTCACATTTATACATATGAGAGAAAAATTATAAAGTCATCAATTTTGACAATACTAAAGATGACCTAAAGATCAACAGTTTCTCAAATAGCCCCACTGATTATACTTAGTTTCATATATCTGTATAAATTGTAAATACATTCTATTTTGTATAAATGTAAACAATTCTACAAACTTCATGAAACTGTTTGTGTGTCTCAAAATGCAATCAATATTTTATTTCAATTATGTGACATTTTTCATTTTAGCATATAAATGAGTCTGTTAGTTTAAAAAAAAACATCTAAAATGTTTCATAAATACAGTATTTGTTATTTATAATATAATTTGATGAATATACAGAGTTGACTATACAGTTGCCTTGTCCTATTGTATATCTTTAAAGTTATTCAAAGTAATTATACATATTGTATGCTTGTATGATGTTTATAGGTTATTGTTATGATATTTTTAATATTGTGAAGTTACCAGAGTTTTAACAGATTAAGTAGTAGACATGTCATGGGTAGCTTATATTTGAAAGGATTTGATTTAGAAACAATTTAAAAATATCATGGAGTATTGTTCTATAGAGTATTTTATGTAATAGATAAATAGGCAGAGAGAAATAAGTTAATTACATCTTCCTTATCTGTTTCTTAACAAATTTTTTTTATTTAGGAGCTTTAGTGATACTATTTTTTTTTGTCTATTTGGTAAATGTTTGTTATTTATATTAATATTTAAACTCCAAAAAATAATGAATTATAGATGAATTTCTACCACAGGAAGACCACTTATCTATATATAAATATGCAGAGAAAGGAGTTCGGAACATCAATCTCCTCTGTTTCAACCAATTTTCTTTATATTTTATTGTTTAGTAGATATTGACAAACTTTAGTGTTATCAAGAAAATTGGATACAGTTGTTTCCCATACCATTCTATATATTATAATCGATTTAAAATTAATGCATAATGATTTACTTCTATGTGTATATCATGTAAAACATCAAATTTATAAAAAACTGTATGCAATAACTATATACATACTCTGTAATAAAAAAAAACTTATTAAACCTTGAAAAAGTAATGTATTATGGTTGACTTTTCACCACTGGCCAACCACTAGTAGTAAATTTTCATTATCAAAGCGAAATTACTAAAAAGCTATGAAGAAATGTTTCACTAACAAATTTTAGTCCTCATGAAAATATGTTTTTTTTTTCACTGGGCAGTACTAATTTAATAGTTGAAATAATATGTCAATGCAAGCTGTTATTATACATTACTCATGGAATGTGTCAGCAAGATATTTGTGATTCATATGTGATTGATGGGGCTAAGATTTTTTAATAGACCTGTATGGAGATTGCCACATTTTTCCAAGCACTCTAAATAAAATATATGCTAACAAAATCAAAAATATATATTTTTTTATTTGATTATAAACTTGGATTTATCACAGAACCGTTTTATTAGCTAATAGAACAGTTTCTATTGTAATAAACATAAAATATTTCCATATTGAAATCTGAATGTGCAACAAAAAGAAGAAAAATGGATAGATGTATTTTAGTCCATAATGAATGCTGAAATTGCTGTTCTCAAATTCACAAATAAAATAAGTTTACTACTAATGGATACCAGTCATAGCTATTAAAACTAATGTTAACATTGTGAATAATGATTTTTTAACCTTGTATAAGTGTTAAATAATATGAAGGAACAATTTGAAAAATATATGTGATTTATTCGAATGCTATGCTAATTGTTATGCATATACGCAACATTTATATTAAAATCTTAAATAACTTTATCAATATAAAAGGTTTTTTATCTTAATCATTAGTAACATTAAATATTATGCAATAATTACGAAATTTTAATACATAGATGTTTTATTTAAAATAATACAATTATTCCATGATAAGCATTGTTCAGAAACTACTTAGTATCTCTGACCAAATATATACCTCTGTAGCTTGTACAGCCTAATTCTAAACTTCTCCTTTTACAGCCTTTTTTTTTCGAACTGACTACGCTATTGACCAAGCATGGTCTTAACAGCTTCACCGGACTACACACAGCACACTCCTATTGTATTCCTTCACTATACTTCTGGAAAAATTCTGTCTGCTAGCAAATATGATACTGCATATAGAAGATTTCCCAGAACTTTCCACTATAATAATCAATTGTCTTTGCAGTGACTTTAAACATACCTGCAGACTTTCCTCATTTCATTTCAACTTTTTACTTACTTTGACTTGGACAGTTACTTTTGTAATGATAGTATTAACATCTAGAGTTGGGTGTAAGGGATGTTAAATAACATCTAAGCCTTGAGACATCCAAGCTAACCTCACCTGCACGTGGTGCACCCTGCTGAATAACGAATGGGGCAATGACGATAGCAGGGTGGTAGGGTTTTTCAGCCTGACTGGGTCACAACCACCATGTATATGGTGAAAAAGCCCGTCATAGTGATTCGCTTCTGCGGGTCGCGTTTCGGGATCAGTCTGTGCTTATCCAGCTTTTCGCAGGCCGGCATGACAGCGGCGACCGGCGATGGACAGTGTGTCACTCGGTGGTGTCGCCATTGTTTTTGGATTGTACTGTGCTTACCATCAGGCACAGTGCAGTCATTTAAAAAAAAAAAAAGATTAATTTTGTTCCTTCTCTAAATAATTTTACATATGCAATTTGTCTGTTACCCTTTATTTCTGAGTATGTTATGCCTTTGATTATTTTCTTGTAAAAATGGTTTTAATGCCCCATAATAACTATTTATCAAACTTATTAAAAATTGACACTCCTTTTCTTAAATTATATTTTTATTACTGCTTTAGTACCTATAGAAAAGTGTAACTATACATATGTAAACTAAATTCTACAACGAGTTCATTAATAATGTTACTTGAAAACAACATTAAATATTGGAAACTATTAAAATAGATTTTTTGACGCGATTTTAGTCTGTTATGTAGTGGATTTTATATTTTATTCATGTTCTTGTGTTTTTGACTCTGTAATATGTAATGTTGGTAAAAACGTAACGTAAAAACTTATTATAGTCCATAAAACATATTATAGTCCGGTTATTCTGCACAAGTGGATGAGAAATACAGTGGACCCCTGGTAATCCGGCCTCTGTCTAATCCGGCACCCCCTATAATCCGATATGGCTATTATTACGTATTGAATGTTTTTTTGACCATATTCGCTGATGTAGATAATGCATAGTTGTACAGTTCAAAACTTGATTGATTCAATTATGATCTTTATTCATAGTTTTTGTTTTGACGTTAATTTTATAGTAAAACGTAAGTTCTCTATTGTGTTGTTTTTATTTACTAAATTCAACATACATAATAGAATCTTTTCATTGGATCTGTAATTTGTCGGATTATAAGGTACTCTTTTGTAAAACAAATCCGGACTTTAGGGGGTCTTATGCAGTATTCTATAATCCGACAAATTCGATAGTTCGACCCTGCCTTGCAAAATGTTTGTTGGATTACTGGGGGTTCACTGTAATACCATATAGCATGAATGGTGAGATGCCACAAAAACTCCCTGTAAAGTTCTAACAAGGGGAGCCACTATATTAGACCATTCAAAATTATTACAAGACACATGTAATATTATTACTCATCAATGGCAGCGATATATATAGCAGTTAGCTATGGGTGACAGCTGAAAGTCTGTTGTTATGGTAGTCCGGTGAAGCTGCTTGGTCAATACCATAGTTAGCTCGAAGAAAAATAAATCTGTTAAGCATCTCTTAGTGTTGTACAACTTGAGAGTAAGCCCCCTCAAGGTTTAGAATGTTTACTATATTAGACCATATCGTCATTTAACATTAGGTGAGATTGTGGTCAAATGTTAAACTTTGTGAAGTATAAAAAAGAGAAAATCATGTATGTTCTGCAATAATTCAACATTTTTTATAACATATCAGATTTAATTTCAATAAATAATTTTGTTACAGTGTGGAACGTCTATTTTATCAGTTATGTAAATCAGGCCACCCCACTTTGGACCCATTAGTTCTGACGCCAGATGAAATAATGACTATCAGAGAAGACAAGATCACACATCCACAGTCATTAGCCACTTTGCTCAATGGTCATAGGTAAGTCTAATAAAATACATTGTTTCTAAATACCCATTTAGGCTAAGAACATACGGAGCGATTTTGTCCCGTACCCGCCGTGGTAGCGGAACTACGGTTTTATTTCTAAACTCACGAGATCGCTTATTTGCGCGGTTACACAGCCGTCGCGGGCCGCTGCCACGTTTACGGGCGATTATAAGACGGATGGTTAGTGAATTAAAGAAAAACGACCCGCCAACCGCAAGCAGAGCGCGCGGGCACAACCCGCAGAGGCTGCGAGTGACCGCGGCTCGCGCGATTCTACTAGTTGCCCGCCGATGCAGCAGGAGCCGCAACCGCGGACGTAAAACGGGTCGTGACGCGTTTCTACTAGTTGCCCGCCGATGCAGCGGGAGCCGCAAACAACTGCGCACACCGCGGGCGTAAAACGCGTCGTGCGATATGTTTTCATTTTTTACATAATTGTATATCTGCATTCTACAGAAGCTGCGGGCCCGCAACCGCGGCGGACACGGGTTAAAATCGCTTCGTGAGTCCTTAGCCTTAGAGTGCTTGTACATTTAATTTTTTCTAAAGTTCTGTGGTAGGTCACTATTATAAAGCCTATTTGATGACGAATATGATCTTTAAAAAAATAAACCATCTAACACTGAAAGATTTTTTCAAATCGGACCAGTAGTTCCTGAGATTAGTGCGTTCAACCAAACAAACAAACCCTCCAGCATTATAATACTAGTATAGATTATATCCATTTGTAAACATTTAATATCAGTTTAAAAGCAAATTTTTGGGTAGTAGTACTTTCTTCAAGTGTATGGAAAATTCCAGTACGGGTATCGAGTGCCTCATCTTGAGTCAGCCTAGATGGAAGAAATCACAGAGATGTATCCTTCACTCCCTGGAAGCTGGTACAGCTAGGGGATGGGGTGGCACAGTGGCCGCAGGAAACACAGGTCCTTGTGCTTGGAGTTGGGGGGCATGGGGTTGGGGCGGCCGTGTGGCCTGGCGAGCTGCTTGGGACGCCATGTGCACCTCAGCTCGTGAGCACGTCACCCTGGTCCACTTTAACACCCTTCACGATACTCTGCATAACTATTTAAGGAAACACCGATTCTGTGCCGACTGTAAAACTAAGGTGAGAGCCCCGTAAATTCAATTACTTCATCAGTTATATTTTCAGGATTGACAACTCAAGTGTTCATGAACTTATGTTCATATTAACTGTTGCCTGTCGCTTCGCTCGCATTACTTTGAATTATCTCTTGGAACAGTATTTCCTATACCTAACTAATAATATGCGAATCTCAGTTTATTTGTTTGTTAGGCTTTAATGCGTCAACCACTCAGCCGATATTTATGAAAATTTTGTATAGACGGCGTACCACCTGTACATAACATAACGCTATGTCTTTTTATCCAGAATAACGTATTTTTCCGGATCGATAAACCAAATCGACATTAACGCAAATTAGGGAATGCCTGCAGATTATAAATTTCGCAAAATACTAACTAATACACTGTCTGAGTGTTGATAACCTTAAAGGTACAAAGAGTAAGGTTTTGTTATAGTAACCTTACTCTTATATATTCAAATCACTGTTAATTCAATGTTATTGAATTAATTTAAAAAAATGAAAAACTTTAATATTCCTCTACACAACAAACCTGTTTAAAAATGATCTGATGTTAGCTTAATACTGCTGTCAAAATTATTAACATTTCTGATGATTTTAGTCATTACAGGTTTTTTTTAATTATTTATAGGCTTAAGCGTTCGGCCGCAATCTCCTCTTATATTAAATTACGATGTGGTTCAACATCAATAACCTAAAGTGATTGGTTCTCAAGTGCAGTTGTCGAAACACACTTTAATGACAGATTTTCAACTTGACGGTGGCAGCTAAAAGAGGAATACAGATATCCTACCATCCCGCGTGACTATTGGATTAAAATTTGCTAATCTTGGAATGTGACACACCTCGTTGTACCATTATACTGTATGCTACATGTGGTGTATGGTAGTCGCTATCAAGTCTGACTCAATGTCATGTCATACTATCTAGCATAAATTAAATACGTCTATTTAAAATTAATACATACTACTTTACACGGAAGATCAAAGAAAATGAAACCAAATTGTCCTTTTACAATACAACTAAACACTATATGTGTTATTACAAAAAAGTTAAATACGTATTAAATACTTGGTTTAAAAAAGGTTCCTAATAAATGCACGGCGATCGCCCGAGGCATGTTCGCGTTATCCTTTTCCACAAGTCTAATGTAACGTAACCAAAGCGAGACAAAAGAGTAAGACAGCGAACATTCAGCGACCACGGGGCATTTAATATGAGACCTTTTTAAAGCCAGGGTTCAATACGTATTTAACTTTTTCGTAATAACACCGTATTTGTTTAACAATGTATTCACGCAGTTCTATTGTAAGCTCTGTTTATTGGTGTGTATTTTTTTCACACATAAATATATATGTGTAATGTGTATATGCTGTATATGCTGATGAATGATAATTTACTGTGAGTATTCGAACGGTGGGGGTAAACACTGTGTCGTGTAGATTGAGAGCAGTGTCTCGCTTGCCTTCGGGTATTGGAGTATGTCTCATACACTCTTCTCGCTTTCTATAGAATGGTAACTGAACATTTCAATCTGTCAACTCTGTCAATATTTGTGAAGATCTCCCTTCCCTATATGGAGATTGTTAACCAATTTTTTTTATTTTCTGTACGATTGACCAAACTTTTTTTTCTTAAAAATCTTGCCCTTACAATTCTAAACACAATAAAAAAAAAGTACCCAAATAGGTTTAGTCCTTCTAAAGTGATGCACTCACATCCATTCCGCAATTGATTTTTATTTACATACATTGTTTTGTTTTTATAATTTTTCCAGGTGTTAAGAGCATACCAACTTTTAGTCGAAGAGAAGGAACCACAAAAAGAGAAAGGTTATGTTGGAGCTTTATACGGGAACATAAAAAGATGTCTTCTGGACAAACACCTACACTTACAAGCCAAGACTGATTACATAGCACATTTAATAGCCAGAGCTGAGCCGGAGTTATTAGGGAACCACAGAGAAAGGCACGCTAAAACTCTTGAAATTGCTCAGGAAGAGGTAACAATTTTAATGTAGTCAAATTACCATTAGATTATAATAGTCTTAATCATATAATTCAAACCTTGATATCTATGGATTTAACTAATATCACAGAATACTATATCATAAATTGAATACAAATGGAATTATTAGTAAAAAAAAAACCATACCATAATTAAGATGAATTTAACTACATATCATATGTTAAAATGCGTTAAAGTTGTTTATGCTATAAAGCTAGTCAAAGACATAGATGTTTAGATATATTAAAAAATATTACCCCTGTAGGTAAAAGGATTACAATACGGTTGTTCGTCTTTTGTTATAATTTTTTTAAGGACTTCAGACAAATATATCAGCCCCATGGTACTCTATCATTTCTAAGGTCACATCACCAGAATCGCTGATTAAATAATATTACTATGTTTATCAACATCTTAATATCGTCTAAACAAGATCTGTTATAAGCTGTGAAAAATATTTATGTTTTGATAACTTATTAGTCCTGTTCTTGGTGAACTCCATCAATCACTCAGCAATTCACAATATGAATCATTCCATATAAACTGCATTTAGGTTATTCCTTTCTTCACATGTGATGTACAAAACTTTCTAGTAGATAATACCTTGAATGAAGTCTTAAACAAACTCACTAAATCGAAGTATATGGAGACACTGACACTTATAATCTATACTAATATTATAAATGCGAAAGTAACTCTGTCTGTCTGTCGCGTTTTCACGCCAAAACTACCTAACCGATTTAAATGTAATTTGGTACACGGATACTCTAGAGCCTGAGAAAAAGCTGGGATGAAAGTTGTATGGTAGTATTGTCATTTTTAGAGCTAAAAGCTTGAAACTTATTTTTTAGGCTGTTGGTTCGATATAAATAAATATGACGTTCAAAGTAAAATAACAATAGGAAATAGGGTACGAAAGTTTGTATGGAAATATATATAAGGGTCCGCTCTGATTTGACAAATTATCGAGGAAGGCTAAGATGACCCTAAGACCAATAGGAGCAGAGAACCAATGAAGAATGTTTGAAAATGGTTCTTTTTCCTTTTGAGAGCCTCCGCTGCGTGTTTTTATTCAGCTCAAAGTCATTATTCAACACGGTGACTTCCAGTGACTTCCACTAGCAGAAGCTAGTTTTATACATGCAAAGTAGAATTTTTTCGTAGATGATTCTGAGGCTATTCATTTTTTAGATTTGTTTGAGTCTTTGCTTTTTTTATATACAAGGAAGCTAGTTATAGCTAGCAGCTAGTTTTATATAAAACACGATTGTATTCTTCCATCAAAATAACGTTTCCCTACTTCATAACGGTTTTTTTACAATTTTGACAAACTTTCCCAATAATCTTCAACATCCTCCGTGTTATTACAAAAAAGTTAAATACTTGGTTTAAAAAAGTTTCTTAATAAATGCATCGCGCTCGCCCGAGGAAAGTTCGCGTTATCCTTTTTCGCAAGACTAACCTAACGTAACCAAAGCGAGACAAAAGAGCAAGATGGCGAACAATCAGTGACCGTGGTGCATTTAATGAGACTTTTTAAAAGCCAGAGTTCATTCATTACGTATTTAACTTTTTTGTAATAAAACCGCCTTTGTTTATCCTAATTTTGTCCTACAGTCGGCCTAGTCATTCCTAATTCTGTTAGTTATTATTCTGCAATATATATATATTTCTTTTTAGGTACTGATTTGTCTTGGAATATGTATTTATGAACGACTACAACGCATATCCCTGAGGCTCCGTGAGGAAGATGGTACGTGTCAGACGTTGGCAGCAGTCGCTGTAGAGGCCCTCTATCGTAAATTCGAAACAGCAGTAGAACATAAAAGTGGTGTGTCTAAACTTCAATTACTCTATGATGAAATCACGCAAGAAGAATTGACAAGGCAACAAAGGAAAGAACAGAAGAAACTCAAAAAACGCAAGAAGAAGGAACGGCAAGCAGTTGAGATCAAGTGTAAGGTATGTAAAGTATAACAGCTTTATATAATTGATACATTTAAAAGATTATTTACAACAAAGCTAATATTACAGTTGTGGCACACTTAAATCTTTTACTTAATTGAATAAGATGTTAAAAAAGAAAACTGAGTTCTACTCTGATAAGTTTCATCAAAGTATGATATTGAGGACATTAATATACTATCCCGCAGCTTTGCATGTATTTTTTTATTATTTGTTGTACTTATTTACTGTTGTAATAGATAGTTTAGTCCAGTGAAGCTGTAAAGACCTTACCAGGTCAATAACATAGTCAGTTCGAGGAAAAAAAGAAAGAAAAAAAGTAATAGATAGATGAGAGACAAACTGAATGTCTTGTAAAATGTTTGGACAGATAAAATACACATACCTGGTAAAATACACATACATTTATGGTGAATACTTGAAACACTTGCGAATGAGCTGGAGTTTTACTTTTTCTAAGCATGGTTGGCTAGCTACCACCCTCAACTAGGAAACCTGTCGTGCTCTGCGTGCTCCGATACTTCTGCACTTAGGAGCCGGTTCCGTCTAGGTTTATCGTGTTTACTATCTTGGACCATATTGTCATTTAACATCAAGTGAGATTGTGTTCAAAAACTAAGACCTATAAAGTAGATTAAAAAAAAGAAGTCGATACGTTGGAGCGCCATCTAGTAGCATCTTATAGAAAAATGGATAGAACAAACATATTATCTCACTACATACCAAGGCAATACTATTATGAATACCCATTTTCATGACAATCTTTTAAATGGTCCACAAGATGAGCTAGAGCGCCACCTAATAGCGATTCATAGTAGTAGACTGAATAGCATAAAAAAAATACCATTAAAAAACACACTTGATTAGACAAAACAGTGTTGATATTTCATAATGTTTTATCTATACTAATATTAGAAAGAGGTAAATTTTGTGTGTTTGCGACATTGTAAGGCGTAATATCAGGAACTACTGGTCCGATTTGAAAAATTCTTACAGTGTTATATAGCTCATTTATCGAGGGAGGTTATATATATATGAATACATATGATATGATATGGTAACATATATGAAGGCTATATATCAACATGCTAAGACCAATAGGAGCAGAGCACTTTATGAAGAATGTTTCAAAATCTGGGATTTTTTCCCCTCTTGAGAGCTTCCACTGCATGTTAGCGTTTACCCAAAGCAACTATTCCACGCGGACGAAGTCGCGTGCAAAGGCTAGTGTATAAATAAAATGATTGAGTTTTCCTGTTGTGCGCGCATCACTCAAAAACTACTGGATAGTTTTTGATATTTCTTTTTAGTGTTACTACTTAAACACTTGGTCCATATAAAAAAGAATTGAATGAATAAGTACTTTATTGCACTTTTTAGTTTGTACACTGGTGAGCTTAATGCCACAAAAATGATCACGATAGACTCAAAGTTATTAAAAAACTTCGATTTTTATAAGTACTAAGCTTTGAATGATGTTTGTTTCATTGACGTGAAGAAGTGGGGCAAACAGTGTTGGTGCTTATGTTTTTTCGCCTTTTTTTTTTTTTTCGAACTGACTACGCTATTGACCCAGCATGGTCTTAACAGCTTCACCGGACTACAAGTACCGGTACCGGTATATAAAATATATTTATAAAATAATAAATGCCACAGACGCATTGATGGGTATCTGCTGGTGTCAAGTATATATACTAATAGACATTTTGTATACACTTCTGTGCTAAAATATGTTTTATTTTTGCAGGAAGCCGACTCGGAAGAACCAGATGAAAAGTGCCAATGTGAAGAATGTTTATTAGAAGAAAGGGATACACCTACTGATCTGCTCTCACCGCGTGACTACAGTCAGTGTTACGAAGGCAGAGGAGATGGATGTGAATCATGTCAAGATGATTCCAAAAAGAATCGTCGTTCACCCAAAAAGTCAAGCAAGAAGAGGGCTAAAAATGGCAACATCTCACCGAGCGATATTATACAGGACTGTGGATATTCATCGGGTACAAATGGTGGAGGCTGCTGTGAAATATTATCTGGTTCCTCTTCTTTAATGAGCTCACCGGAAGGTTCTGAGGTAGCATGTTCCGAAGGGTTTTGTAACCACGAAAGAGGCGACTGTTTAGATATTATTAAGAATGATAAAACCTCTTGTACCAGTTTCACACTCTCCTTACAGGAAATGTTAATGGTGAGATATTTTAAATTATGTTTGTTACTGATTAAATAAGGTTTTTTTGTTTAGAATTAGCCGGCTCGACGGACGTTATCTCGCCGTGAGATTAAACAAACTTTTATAAACTATATACCGAAACCTTCCGTATGAATCACTTTATCTACTGGTGAAAACCGTATAAAAATCCGTTCAGTAGTTTTTGAGTTTATCGTGAACAGACAGACAGGAAGACGTGGCAGAGGACATTGTTTTTTTTTTAATGTGATATGTGGCAGGCGGGTCACCTGATGTTAAGTGATCACCACCGTCCATGGACACTAACAACAACAGAGGAGTCGCAAGTGCGTTGCCACACTTTGGGGGGACGGGTTAGGGGAGGGAGAGGAGAGGGGAGGGGAGCTCTCACTGACCGAACGAAACGCAACAATGCAAGCACTGTTACTTCACGTCGGTTTTCTATGAGAGGGTGGTACTACCCCGGGCGAGCCGACCCATTCATGCTATAACCAGTAATAGTTTCAGCGTGGCTCTACCACTCTCATTGTTTTATAATATGTAATGGTAGTGTGTCAACTTTTGAACCTAGATACATTTTACTTTTAACTACAGTATTAGTTTTAAATTATCATCAATAACAATAATGACACATGTCAGAAAACTATGTTTTTTAAGTTAATTCTCCAGAATGAAAGCGTGTATTACAGTATCTACTCGCTTCTTGCCTTTGCTTTTACCCAATGTCGTACTATACCATTTAATTATTATTGGTATATAGTCTATTTTCACTTTAATTATATAGTGAGTATGAAGAATATAATTTCGATCTTTGATTAATAACGTAAACCATACCTCACTATAAAGGTATTTTGTATTATGACATTTAATTTACGTTGAGTATTTTCTTGTATAAAGTCAATGACAACTTTCTGTTACTGAAGATTGTTTTTTATAATAAAACGGTTGGTGAAGTATACTGATAAAAAATTACTGCCTTTTGTATCTTATAAAGTAACACTCAATAATTAAGAAATAAAACAACATAATTTTTCTTTATATTTATTTAATTAGTATATCATTTTTTAAATTTTATATTTCATGTAAGCATTTTGTTAGGAAATAAAGAAATATACTTTATGAACTTAACTTAAAATATATAAAACAATTCAACAGATGTTATGATTATATAGGTTTGCACCAGAATAATAATTTATTCTTCGTATTAGTTTACTTAAAACGAACATAAACTTATCTAGAGTGTTAAATGAGGCATGGGTGAATTAAAAATATAATGATAGTGAATAAAGTTTATCAAACTCAATAAATTAGAATGTTATTAACAGTTGGCACCTTCCTGCAAATATTCCGATGTTTTTTTTGTCATAAAATTATACTTGAATAATAATTTCACTAACGAATGAGTATACAGCGCGACTGGTTAGTCGCCAGTAATATTTTTACAGGATTATCATTACTCGATACTCGTACTAAATCAATAACAAAAAAAATTGATGCTTAATATTTGAGCAAATTATCTCGAAAAACGCAAAACTGATATACACTCAACATCAGCTAATTTACGCAAAAACAAACTGGTGTAATAATAAGGAAAGCAATGAATCACACCGTGACCCCGCAATCTTGCCCGCGTCCCCACCTCAATCCGCGCCCCGCTTCCCTTTGTTCGACCGTGTGGCGTTCCGACGATAATCAGTTACGTGATGTTTAACCTTGAAAGCTCCCCTTTAATGTTGTTCATTGAACCTAGATGTAATTTTTTTTTACGTTTAGAAGTATCGTTCCCATACTTTTAAATGTTTTAGGACAAACTTTAACTCAGATTGTTTTTGTTGTTTATTAGTAGTATATGTTTTGGTATTATTATTTTATATATTAAATGTGACCATGAACTACCACAGGACTGAAGGATGCGACCCTTTAAACATTTACCTGGTATATAACACAGTATGCGAAATTATCTCAATAGTAAATATTTTCATGTATCATCTATATTATGATAAAAATCATTATCATATATTATGATAGAAAAATAAGTTAATATTTATAAAAACTGAAAATTATTTCTAGGATACTTGTTCATCTGACGAAGAAGAAGACACCAGTTACATTCCTATAGAGGAAGTGGAACTACCACAGGATTGAAAGATGGGACCCTTTAAACATTCACAGTATGCGAAATTATCTCAATAGTAAAGATATTTTCGTGTATAATCTATATTATAATAAAAATCATTATCATATGTTATGATAAAAAAATAAGTTCATATTTATAAAAACTGAATAATATTTCTAGGATACTTGTTCATCTGACGAAGAAGAAGACACCAGTTACATTCCTATAGAGGAAGTGTTGGAGTTCAAATCACGCAGAAATACAACAGAGAAAAGACAAGAATTACGACAGAACCTGCGACAGAAATTCGCCCAGTTGTGTGTAAACACGCCACAAACTCCACCAGTGGCGCAGTCTCGGGACAAGCAACCATAGGCATTCTCACTCGGTCTCATTCAACTGCACTAGGAAAAAGCTATTACCATTTTCTTGAGAATGACACCTAACAGTTTTTTAATTCTGAAATTATTTTCTTATTCAACATGAAAGGAAATGAGGCATATAGAATCAAAGACAGCTAAGTGCCACAAGTTCTAAAAATGAACTGAGTATGGAGCCATCTAGTCTTATTGGTTGCAAATCACCATTTAATTCCTACAAGAAATAAAATACAGCTAAAGCCTTTTAATTTTCGTTTTAAAATTGATTTTGAGATCAAATACATTTAAGTACAACCAAATCATCAAATAAGAAGTAAAGTAAGAATAAAATACAGTTAAGGAATTATCGCATTTTTTAATTTCTTGAACTTCTTTTTTAGAGCTGATGGCCATAGGCAGGCAAAATCAATAGCCTATGCCACTCCCTAAAATTGAAACTTTGAATATAAGTAAAACTCCAACTCTGAGAATAGATAAACATTTTTTTCGTTTCCTGCAAATTTGGCACTTAGCTGTTTTTGATTTTATATGCCTCAAATGTCTATATTCCAAATATTATTCAATAATATATATATTACAGAAGTACATTTTTTATAATTTACAATATAAATTTCCATATAAAAAAGTTTTTATACCCCTTTGAGTAAATTTATAAAGTTTGTTCTGTTAATAGTAATATAAATTTGTATCTTTATTTTATATTTATATATGCCTGGAATTGCATTATAAAATAAAGTTATTTTATTATAATATTTTAATATCATAGTCAGTCTTCAATAGACGATGCTATGGATCTGGTTTTATTGTTTTAGCATGTTCATTGCTTCAATTTAATTAAAACTGCAGTCATTGATTTCAAGTGCGAGTTTGAATGACTCCATTAAAATTCTATAACTGACTGGATGAACCCAGCATTTATATTATATAATACTATTTAAAAAGTTAGTTAAAAAGCTTAGTAATGAAATATTTAAAGTAGAATTTTTTGATCAAATCACTTTATTTTCAATGCTTTATGTGTATGACTCGATATTATCAATTATTGCTCGTTATCAGAAGCTTGAACAACATTATGTCGGGCTAATTGGCCATTGTTATTAAAGTTGATTAAACATTTGTAACTCAGTTTTAAATATATATTACAACCAAAAACTGTTTTATTACTACACAAAGAATCTGTTAATATATTAAAACATTTAAGACTAGCCTCTGCCCGCGACTTCGTTCGCGTGGAAGTTACTTTGGGCTAACGTTACCACTCAGCACAAGCACTCAAGAGGTAGAAACTCAGATTTTGAAATATTCTTCATTGGTACTCTGCTCCTATTGTTCTAAGCGTGATGATATATACCTTCTTCGATAAATGAGCTATATAGCACAAAGAATTTTTGAAATCGAAACAGTAGTTCCTTTTTTTTTTAACGTGGGGAAGTCCCTTTTGGATACGCCACCCTCCCGGGGGAGAGGGTGGGTTATGTCCGAGTCGCACGGACTAAAACCCCATGGTGTACCGACAGACCGTTTTGTGGGGGCGGCAAGGGATCGTTCGAGCTTCATATTAATTATTTCCTACAATATTCTCCTGTCAAGAAAATATCACAGGAATCATTCTATTTTTAACTTTACGAAATAAAATTCTAAATACTATCCTATTATATAAATAATTTTTGTGCAAAATTTCATGCCCTATATAGATTCATAACTTCGGAGTAGTTTTTTTTACAGAAGATTTATGGTAAACTGTTTAAGAATTTAAAATAGCAAAAAATACTGTTCTAGCTGCTTAGTAAATGAAATATAAATAACACATAAATATCTTTAATGTACTGAAAGACCCTTATTTCCTAAATATTGTCTTTTCCACTATACAAATACATTGCATCATCAGAGCAAACAAGGAGTTTGGTGAGAAAATTTGGCTGATCATCAGTTCTCATATCTTTGCAAACCATCCCTAAGTCAACCTTGAAAACAATGATAGTTGCTTATAAAACATAGATACTCAGTTTTTCTATCTACAATATTTATTTTCTATTTCCAGTGTTTTATACCTGTGCTGAAATGTGATTTCTATGCATATTTAGATTTTATTGTACATTAATGTGCATATTTGTATTCCATGTGACACAGTTTATTGGGTTTGAATATACCAGCGATATATATATTTCAATCTAGAAGAATATACTTTTTAGTATCTAGGAATCTGAAGGTAGTCTAGGGATCTCTCAATAAAAAGTTTTGTTTCATATCTGAGCAATACATAAAGTAGCATTTGTACCACCAAATCCAAATGAATTTTTTAAAGCGATCCGTCTTTCTGTATTCCATTTCCTTGGCTTATTAGCAACATAATTTAAGTCATCGACCGGATCATCTAAATTTAATGTAGGTGGTAATATGCCATGGTAGCATGATAAAATAGTGAATAATGCTTCTAAATTCCCAGCAGCACCTAAGAGATGTCCATGAGCACCTTTTGTAGATGATATTGATATATCTTGGGCATGTTGTTGGAATAGTGATTTTATTGCTGTTGATTCAATTCCGTCTCCAATAGGGGTTGAGGTGGCATGAGCATTAATAAAAGTTATTTCTTCTTTATTTACATTGGCATCTCTCAAAGCTCTACTCATGGATAATATAGCTCCACTGCCATCTTCTCTGGGAGTTGTTATATGAGATGCATCTCCTGATAAACCATATCCAAGAATTTCTGCATACATTCTAGCTTTCCTTTTTAGTGCATGCTCATATTCTTCTAAAATTAACACAGCTGCTCCCTCACCCATCACAAAACCATCTCTTTTTTTGTCAAATGGTCTTGATGATTTTATGGGTTCTTCATTAAAGGATGTGCTGAGAGCTCTTAATCGACAAAATCCAGCTATTGCCAGGGGACTGATACATGCCTCGGCTCCTCCACAAACCATTATACTAGCATCACCATTTCTTATAAATCGAAAAGCATCACCAATGGCATGTGCTCCTGTAGCGCATGCTGTTGATACAGAGTGATTTGGTCCTCGTAATCCATATTTAATGCTTATTTGTCCTGCTGCCATATTTGGTAGTATTCTTGGGACGAAAAAAGGACTTACTTTGTTATAACCTAACTTTAATGCATCATAGGTATGACAAACATCTTGTAAATCTATCATACCCATACCTAACGCTACACCAGTAATTTCTTTATCTGTGTCTGATTCCGGTTGCCATTTTGCATCAGAAAGTGCTTCTGATGTAGCAAGAAGTGCTAAACAAGTAGCAGGGGCCATAGTTTTTAAATTTGACTTCGATAACGTTTCTGCAACTTTACCATCGTTTTTTGAAGGAATTACGCCGGCAACACGACATGGTAGTTTTGAGTAATCGTTACCAACAAGTGGTACTATGCCGGATTTACATTGGAGTAAATTATTCCAGACTACTTCAGTGCCAACTCCTAGAGGGGACACCACACCTAGTCCAGTAACAACTACTCTTCGCCCTGATATATTACGTGAAATAATATGTAACTGGCGCATAAGTTTATTACACATTTTTGGATTTTCCATTACAATTATATCAAGAAATACTGCGTCGTGAATAAGACCTGGCGTGCCATTTAATAAGTGATTGTTTAGTCGTCGTAAAAATAAATAATATTTATAAAACTCATTTCATATATTAGTAGTCTTTAAATAAAGTAAATCAACACAAAATGTTCAACTTTAAACAAAATTTCATACTAGAGATCGGATAATCAATTTTTAGACAAAGTAAAAACAATTATATCGATTCTAAACTCCTTATCTTTATCTGATTCTATAAAATTGTGACTCGATTTTTTTCTATGTAAATAAAAATAAAACCCGAGACAATCATTTATAATTTTAAAAAAGCTCATCAAAAATGGAAATACATTAAGAGATCAATTTTCAATTCTCTAGTCCTCGATTTTTTCATGAACTGATACTACAACATACAAATCACAATTCATATCAATTTAGAGATCGATTGATTATGTGAAACATATCCATCCCTACTCTATGCTTAGTTTAGGGGTGTTCGATATATATTGAAAATCAAGAAAACATTGATGTTTAGCTTTGATATATCGTACTAATCCTATATATTGGTAATTGATATCGATTTAACACATCTATGTATTTTATTTGATAACTTGAATATCAAACTTAACTATATTAACTTAGAGTTAGGTAAAAAATTGTTAACTATGGTTACAGATAAATATCAATAAAATGGTGTTTATGGTAGATTTCAATAAGAAATATTCAGATTTATATAAAAAATAGTACTAGTCCTAATACTGATTGTATTTTTAATTCTTAATAAAGGCTTTTATTTTTGACGTGAATACGTCTTTAAATTTGCTACAGGGGCAATCCAAAAAGCCTAATGATTGGTGTTTATGGTAGATTTCAATAAGAAATATTCAGATTTATATAAAAAATAGTACTAGTCCTAATACTGATTGTATTTTTAATTCTTAATAAAGGCTTTTATTTTTGACGTGAATACGTCTTTAAATTTGCTACAGGGGCAATCCAAAAATGGAGCTCGTCCTCATCTGCTACGCGGACGACACCCTAGTCGTAGCCCGGGGCGGGGAATTCCCGGAATTGGTGCGCCTGACCACGGAGGCCGTAACTCTCGTGGTCGGGCGCATAAGAAGGCTGGGCCTCGAGGTGGCCCTCAACAAGACCGAGGCCTTAATGTTTCACGGGCCTCGGCGGGGGCCACCTCCAGGGGCCCACATTTATGTGGAAGGCATCCGGGTCAGGGTGGGGACCCAGATGAAATATCTGGGCCTCACCCTGGACGGACGCTGGCGGTTCGAGCCCCACTTCAAGGGGCTCGGACCGCGCATAGTCAAGGCGGCAGCGGCGCTCGGACGACTCCTCCCCAACACGGGGGGGCCGGGTGCCGCTTGCCGCCGCCTTTACATGGGGGTGGTGCGGTCCATGGCCGCCTACGGAGCACCGTTATGGGTGGACGCCCTCAACGCCACCAACATTCGTGCACTGCGTGCCGCGCAGCGTACAGTGGCGTTGAGGGTAATACGAGGTTACCGAACGGTGTCCTCGGCGGCGGCCATGGTGCTGGCCGGCTCCCTTCCCTGGGAGCTAGAGGCGGAGGTATTAGCCGCCGTGTACGAGTAAAAAAAATGCCCTAGGTTTAGCATGTTACTATAATTTATATGAAGTGAGATTGTGACCTGAAATGCTAAAACCTGCAAAGTATGAAAAAAAACATTTTTGTTTATAGCATGCTAAATCCACAAATAATTAATTTATACTAGCTCCATGTAAGCCCGCTATTAAAACACGTTCTTGTACAGTTCAATAGAGAAGTGAAAAAAAAACTTGCAAGTAAACTATTACGTAAAAGTTAATGTTAAAACACTTTTCGAATATCGTATA